>CAEFZY010065063.1:0-69122 GCA_903066815.1 Brachyrhaphis roseni | reverse complement strand
TTCCACATTATTAAGCAGGCCACAGGTTTCAAGCAATATGGGAAAGAGAAAGGATCTCTCTGCTGATGAAAATCATCAGATAGTGTAGTGCTGCATGACAAGGTATGAAAACATTAGATATTTAACAAAAACTGAAGTCCCAACTCAGCTGTGACGTCAGCAAGGAGGTGGTGGAGTCATTTTTTGGGCCGAAATTATGGGGAGAGAGCTGGTCGGCCCATTCAGAGTCCCCAAAGGTGTGAAAATGACCTCAGCAAACTATATGGACTTTCTGACTGACCACTTTCTTTCATGGTTCAAATCAGGGGCACCGTATAGGAGGGGAAAAGTTATGACAATTCCAAGGGCCCCTGACCAACAGGGGGCCCTCCACAATTTATTTATTTACTTTTTGTTCATAGAAATTTAAAAAAATAAAAGGGGGGGCCCTGTCAATTACAAAATTAATCATATTGTATTTTCGAAGATTGTTTTTAGCAGTAAAAATTAAATGTTACCCCTCCCAGACCAAAAAACACACATCCATATTTACCCAAAGATGTTAACATGTTAACATGTAACTCAGTCTGTTAAGATGTTTTGATTGAAATAGCTTTACATTACATTTTAATAGGAAATGACTTACAGTTGATTGCAGATGAGCAAGTCAAACATAGAAGTTTGCATCCAATGTGTTTTTTTTTTCCATTGCTATAAATCAGCTGCACAAGTATGTCTGCAGCCTCTTCTGGAAAAGTTCCCTAGTGCGCCTGCCTGCAGACAAAGGGGGAGTGGAGACAGTGGCCATATATGGTCTATAACTACAGTTTGAAGCTACTTTCAAACACACGCTCGTATATTGTCCAGGGTGATTCTTCGTATCCCTCTATAATGATATTGAGCTGTTGCCCAAATACTTATCGATTGCCACTGAGCCCGGAGTTAACCTGACATAACCCTCTCTCTCTAACACACAAGCACACCCCGCTGTGTGCAGACCACACTGCAGTAAGGAGATGGTGGAAAGTACTGCAGACTGCTGTAGGGTAATGAAGAATAAGATGCATATGTGCAAAAATCCTAAGCAATAGTTCAATTTAATTAGGATGTCAATGATTGCATTTAAAGTTTGCTGCTAATTTTTAATTTTTACCTGGAATTAAAAGAAGGCCCACAAAAGCTGCAACCAAAATGGATTTATTTTACTCTTTCTGTAAGACATATCTCCAGAAATTGATATGCAAGATTTACAAAATAAAAATCAGTACCTTAGATCATTATTTTGGGTAGTTTTATTGCCTACAATTGGATAGACAGCACATTGGCTTCTTGAGAATGAGGCAATGCTTATTGCCAACACAGCTTTGTGGGAATCCTCCGGTCCTCCACTTTTTCCTTCTGCACTCAAACATACACTAATTTAAAAAAAAAAAAAATGCTATTTTTTTTTCTCAGTTACTGTCATCGACGTACCCATGCAAAGCTGCTTAATAGCAGAGTGATGAGGGTAAATTGGCTTATGGAGTGGAGGGAGGGAGAAAAGACATAATGGTGTCAATCTGGCTGCTGTGTACACAGTCATGTGCAGAAATTCAAACACTTGAAGATGGAGACTGGAAGGACCTTCTCCTCTTTCTTTTCCCTTTTGCAACGCAGAAAGATGAATGGAAAAATGTAGTGGCAGGGATACAGGGATGCCTTATAGATAGAAAGACAGAAAGAAACTGAGAATACATCATATTCCTTATTCGTTCTTCCCCCTTTTCTGAATCTACTTAACAGAAAACAGCGATTAATATCTCACTCTTCTGTAAACCTAGACTCTCCTCGGTGGTTTGCACTTGCTTGTACCAGCGGCGCTGTTGTACAGGCATCAGCCTATCACTCATCGATTCTTGGCAAGCTGTTACGGGTATTGGCAACTCTTCCGTCATGCTCTCTCCCTGCACACCTTCTCTCATTGCTGTGGAGCTGTGTTTTGGGTATCACTTATTTGATGGGCCTCTGCCGGAGCTTCAGAAATAGGATCTAGTGCTTTCTCAGCAGTTCTCTAGCCAAAAAACAAAAGAAAGGAAAAAAAAGAAAAAGAAGTCTAAAGAAGGAATGTAAGGATGCTGTTCTTTTACAGAAGCAATGCAGTTTGCTCATTATTTATCAGAGAATTTGTTTGTGTAGTTGATATTTGATTGGTTTATTACATTAATTTTCAAACAAAAATTGCCTAACTTTGGTCAACAGCTAATGTCTTTATGCATCTGTGAGTTAAACTTGCTTCAGCAAGTAAAAGTAGGGAATATTTCATTAATTCCTGAAAGATAAATTTGACCCACGTCCCACCCGTGTTTGTTGAGCTTAAACAAAATTGTTCAAATACTATATATTAATAAAATAAAATGTTTTAATTTGAAAATGTCTTAAAAATATTCTCTGTTTTCATACCGCAAAATATTTTGTTACATAAGTTGAAAACAGACTAGATTGTTATATTGTATAGTGTATTGCACAGAATGCAGACATTATATCTTGTGAAGACATTAACCAGTGAACTGGGGATTTTTTATTCTTTATTTTTTGTATAATGTCGACAACGAAACTGCAGAGTATGTTGACAGAGGAGCTAGCAATATATACTTTAATAAACAGAAAAACATTTGAAATTAGGGACTTCTACAATCATCTTTGACTACGTATTGGGATACAGTTTTGCAAGCTGACCATACCAATATTTATATATTTGAAAACCAAGCAAACTGGGCAGATTTGTAGGAATGGAGTAATATTCAAAAGAGTAAAACAAATATATGAGAATTACTGGTGAAGTAAGAAGCATAGGGAGACAATAGATTGAAGGGTTAGGGAGACAGCAAGTTGACAACAGAGAACGAAGCTCACTAATGGCTGTTTTTATCCCTTGAATGCAAGGTGTGATGGAATGTGATCCTCTAATTGGATTCAGGAGCGATAGATAGAGATCAGCAATCTCTCTTTGGGAGCAGTCCAATCCGCATTTGGGTCCTGTGAGGTGCTTGTCAGACAAAATCCCGGCGGTATTCAAACTTCTTCCCTTCAGCTGGGAATTCTCCAGCCCTCTGCCTAAATATACAAAGGAGATACTAACAATACACAAAGGATGTAAATGTCCAGCTTCATTACTTCTTTTAACTTTAAAATACATTTGATTAGAAAAAAACTACAGAATTACACTTATAATGCTTACCACTATTTATGGATTTAGTAGCAAATTTACCATTTGATTCCTAATTCCTCCTTTCTTGTGTTTTGATTTAATGAAATAAATTCAGCTCTACCCTATTACAATGAAATACTTTTTTGGCAGTGGTCTCCTGTTCTGCTCATAGGGTCCCAAATTTTACTTTCAAATTACTTCATTAAATACATTCCACCAACGTTTTTCTGTTTTTTTTTGAGCCAGTTTTGAATCAAGTGTACTGAAATTGGGAATCACCCAGAATAAGAAAACATTGGTCAACTTTGGTTTTAAAAAGTTTAAATATTCTTTATAGATAAACATTTTTGGACTGTGTACAAATCCTGTCAGCCATGTACATCTTTGTCTGGACTTTGACTAGGACATTTTGCCTCATACTTTGACCTAAGTCATTCTGTTCTGCTCAAGCTGAACATGTGCCGTCTTATCTCAGTCTTTTGCCACTTTAAACAGAGTTTCTTTAAGAAATGCTCTGTATTTTTGCTCTAGCCATCTCGAATAAGTCAAAAGCATTCCGGTAGTACTATGCTGCCACCACAATGTTTCAATCTAAGTGTAGGTTATGAGCTCCTGAGTTAGTATAAGACTTGAGTCTTCTTGTATAATTGTGTTTGTGAAAAACAGATGTGTGAATGAAACTGTCAGATTGACTTATTAGTAGTTAGCAGCATAAAAACAACCAAATGCAGTTGAAAGGAGCAGCTCATATGTCATTAGCAGACAGGTGGAGATTTCAGAACAATAATGGAGACGCAAAAGTGCATAAAAATCTGAGATAGGGAGGGAAATTGGAACAAGCTAAAGCGAGACGAGCTGAATCAAAAGAGAGCGTAAAAATGTGACGAAAAACAATGTATTCATTGTTGAAAATAGGGGAGAATAAAGAGGAGGTGTTCAGAGAGAAGCAGAGAAAGTGGGAGGAAAATGGTGCTAAGTAATATATCCTGCCACTTTTCATAGTGTCTAAGACCAAAACTGGGCTCTGCAGAAGCAAAGGAGCTTTAATAGGGTAAAGACTGTTCTGGGAAGGGGAGAAAAAGGAACAGGATTAAGAGAAACAAAAGGGTCAAACACACATAGTCAGGAATTAGTTATGTGCTCTGAAAGCAAGTTGAAAAATGCATGTATGATAAATGATTGGTATGCACCCTCAGGTTTTTAGAATTTGTAGATTGTGATCTCATAAAAGAGGATCTGCAATAAAGTTCTAGTGCGTGGCAGGCAACAAAGATCAAGATACAAAAATAATGTCTCTGAAATTACCCTCTTTAGCTCGTTGAGCAAACAGCACCGATGGATGCTAAGACGGCAACATGCAACAAGCTGCATGCAAAAACTCATGTTTCACTGTCGCCTGGTGAATTTGCCGAACATTTCAATACAGCCACCACCATATTAAGATGTAGCACCAGTCGTTACAGCTCTTCCTCTGGGGCACTTTAGAAGTTGCCCGAACTGCTGGTCTGTCACTTCAGAGTGTTAAAATACCAGCCTTGGAACAGATCGATACTGTCTGCTATGCTGCCACCCCTCAACCAACCTACTGTCCTTCTAATGTCTCCATTTCCACACTCACTTGCCGAAACAGAAATTGTGAATGCTGCATCAGTGAAACCGGGGCAATTAAGGAGCACTCATTCAATCATACTGCTGGTAAAAAAAAAAAAAGGAACTGAATATGTCAATGTTTTTTCTTAGTAAAAAAAAAATTATATTGACATGAAAGACACACCAGATGCCTGTTACAGCCCGAGCAGTCCACACATACAAAGAAATAATAATAGAAAAAAATAGTCCATAAGTTATGTGCAATAAAAGAACTCTGCAAAAAGAGAAAGCCAAGACAACAGCTGAAATATCTCAGTGTTTACAAAACATTTGTGCTATATGTCCATATAATTTACAGATAGTTTATTGTTATTACTACCAATGTGTCCTGTCAACATGTGTGGACAAACTGTATTTTATTATTGATGGATATCAATCCTCCTTGTTAAAACTTGAAGGCAAATAAATTAAATTTTAAATGATTTAATCTTTAACCTAATAAATGCTAAGGGAGATTATTAAATGTCCCCATGAGAAACCTAATCAATGGTTTTGTTTTTATGGCCATTAAGATCTTAATGTGGCCTGGATGATATCCGTGATGCTTCTTTTTATGGTCTTAATGTGCCCGTAGTGACAAACCTAACATCTAATATAAAATAAATGGTTTGTTTTTAATTAGAAAACTTCATAAAAAGGGAGGAAAATATCAAGGAACAATTGAGCAGTTCCACTGATGAGATTAAACAATGCCCCCCGAAAAGTTGAATGTACAGGAAAGCTGTGTAGCCGCTAAGATGTGTGGCTGTGTGTGTAGTGGGACATCGAATAATATCCAGCAGACCATGACATTAACTAATTAAACAAGCCGGTGCTGAATGTGGTTATAAATTGCTCAGGTCAAATGGTTGTAAGCCACTTCATTCTGGGACATGCTTTGCTTGCAGAATTCATCTTTTATATTGTTGATATCAGAAAATTTAAAAAAAAAAGGTTGTTTTTTTTTCCAAATTGTGATTTCTCACAGCCCTCTAATTTACTGGTATAGGACTCAGGCAAATGGAATGGTTATGGTCATTCCCATTGCAATTAACAAGTTAGCATCCACTGTATGTTAACCAAAAACACAGCTCCATCTGTAATGAATACAAATCATCAAAGATATACAGACTTGTGACACAAATTTCATATATTTCAATACTTCAATTCTTCTGAAAAGTAGAATTGTACAAAGAAAAGCAATAAAAAATATAATTTATTCAAAATAATATATCTGTTACAGCCTATCTAATCTCAATAATTGTCCAAGAGAACCATTCAAACTGAGGGAGTGGCATATTTAGTAGCAAAAATATACACATTTCTGAATAATGTGTATTTGTTCCTACACATCATCACTTCGCCCACATAAAGACAAAAATTCCTGTTTCTCTTTGACTTACCTTTTGACCTCACTTTTTTCTGTACTTGCATGCAAATGAGCGAATGAAATTTTTTTCCCGTCATGTCAGATTAATTTTAAAAAAATCTATTAATATATATCAACACAATTTTTTTTTAAATCAAAATTCCTTTAAAAAAAGTTTTGTACACACATAAAATATCTAAACACATACTCAGACATGCATGGGATTTTGACTCCATTATTCATAGAAAAATATCTCATCTGATTAAAGGAGTTGGATAAGTTTGTTTGACTTTTATGTGTTTGCATAAGAGCACAGCACCTCAAAGCTAATATCCACAATATTAACTATTAATGTAGTCCCTGTGCACCTTGAAGCATCTGGAAGCTTTATACCTCAGCAAGCTGAAACTGTCAGTTGTTGTGTAGGTAACATGGGTTTGACCCTTTTCTTTCTGTAACCTTGACAATCTCCCCTTTTTAAGAGCCTTACATTAGGTTTAACTTTGAAAATACCTCCTGGCTATTTCCATAGTGAGTGTCAAGGTTTTCCTGCAGCGGAGGTACATAGTTCAAAGTTTTCTAGCTTACTTTTTTTCCCCCCTTTACAGTCAATAAAAGAGATTTAATCTTGCTATAACATGTGAAAAGCCTAATCAGATCCAGTTCTTTGACATTTCCCCTCAGTGATTGCATATGCTGTATTCCCTATGACATGAAGATTCATGTTTTTTAAGTATATTGTGACACGTTAAGTCAAACTGGTGACTGATGATCAAAATAATCAAAAGTTAGAATTAATATTTTTCTATCCATATTGTTCAGCTCTTTTTGATTAATCAGACTGCTGACTACGTAGATATATTTTTAAGTTAACCATCTCATTTATTTTAAAAAAGTGTAAAGAAGGTTCACACAAAAAACTAAGCAAAACTGTGTATTTATGAAACTTGATGAATCCTGTGAAACTTTTCACATTTATATTTATAGTAAAAAGAGATTTGTTTTTTGCCATTTCAAAATTACAGTGGACCTTTGGTATTCACAGTGGTTAGGGACCACCGTTTTCTACCAGTAGATAAAATCTGCAAATACTTAAGACCCTTCTAAAAGTGCTCACAACTCCCTATTTTATTAACACAAACTCCAAAAATACTTTAATATGCATTATTAACAACAGTAAAAATGTCTTAGCAGTACCACAGAAGCTAACATCGACGTTTTTCCTTATTTCTGATTCTGGGAGTACAGGCAATCAACGTCAAGAAAATTTATGCAAATGCCAGTCAAAAGTATGTCAAGTGGCATTGTGTTGAATTATTGAGCTTCCCGAGCTGCATCTTCTTTTAAATATTTTCAATATGAACAATAAAAAAATATTGGCAAGAATTATTTATAAGTAATTTGTGGTTACATTCCACAGAAAAAAATCTGTAAATAGGCAGGGTTCCACTGCATGCACTATTTTGTGTTGTTCTATCTCAGAAAATACAATGAAGATTGTGGATGTAACGTAATGTGGAAAACGTTCAAGAGGCTTTGGATATTTTTGCAAGGCACTTTACAGAATCATACAGTTCAACTTTCTTCGTTGAATTGGTTACTAAAGACTTAGTAATCACATGTCTTCAGAGACATAGCCTGATTTCAGAGTCAAATTGACCAGGAGGTATTAAACAGTACTGGAGGTAAAAGGCAGTAGTTAGCACCTTAGATTTGCAAAAGTGAAAAAAAAAGGAAAATACACAGTATGCCACAATATATTGCATATGAGGCTGCATTAGGAATAGCACAGTGGTTATGATGCCGTGTTTGATTATAGTGTATGACTTACAATGTATTAGAATCACTTTGGTTTTCAACCTAATCTACATTAAAGGTGAAATCGGGTGTGTGAGAAAGAACACAATAGATCACTGTAGTAACTGAGAGCTTCACGTGAAAAAAGTAAAAGAACGTAGAGATGCAAACAGCTTAAATTAACTCTTATCAGATGTTTTCATCACTCTACCCGAGTTTGAAAGCAGGTGTTCCAGGGGAGGAAATGAGTTTTCGGAGGATGGGATGAAATTAATAGGTGTTAGAGCACAGCAAGATGCAACTTTACCTCATTTGAAGAGGAACATTTTACAAACAAGTGAGATGATAAAGTCATGGAATGGGGGGAAATGAAAGTGAAGGGATAAAAGGAAAGATGAAGAGAGAAGTATTTCCCCCTCAGGCTGATTTAGCTATAAATATGTGACTCATAATGATTTGCAAATTAGGGCAACTGTTTTTTTTTTCCCCCACCACTGTACTCTCTGTCTCTCTCTTTCTTCCTTTCTAGTGCTTTTTTCTTCCACTCTCTCTTGCTTTGTGATTATCCATGAACTCTATCCTTCCCTCTAAATTTCTGGGTGAAGATGTGCATGTTTATCTGCATGTGCATGAACTCTAGTTCATTAATTAGACTCCAGTCTGCAGGGGATCGACGAGAGGAGAAAAGCACCCTAGACTGACACTACTCTCGTCTTTTATCTGGCCTCGCCAATCGCTTGCAGATCTTATCACCGATGTCAATAAAAGGCTCGGGGCAGCGTGCAAAGGTATGAAGGGAAGGAAAGAGAATACAGATGATAAGAAAGGAAGAATAAAAAAAGACAAGCAATGGAGGGAGGATCAGAGAGAGGATGAATGAGAGAGAGGGTTTTTGCAGGACTAAAATAGACCGAGTCAAATGAGAAAACTAACAAACCATATCAAGCACTGGGAGAAGTGTGCAATGGTGTGTGGTGGTGTAATTCACTGCTGGCCTTATAAGTTGACGTGCAGAGCCTATTTTTTTTATGCTTTCATATATACCTCTTGAACTTATTTACATTTTGCTATGCCACAATCATAAGCTTCAATGTTTTTTACTGGGATTGTATGTGATAGACCAACCCAGAGAAGTGCTTGTTCAAAAGTTTAAAGAACATTAAAGGCGATCAGCGTTTGCAAATAAAAATCTGAATCAATACTTTGCAGACCAACATCCGATTGCAAGTCTGAATAATTTGCACTACAATTCAAGTTTGAATTGAACTAGGGAATTATGTTCCAAATTGTAAAATGTTTGGATGCCACTGACTGAGGAAACAGGTTTTCTTCAATCTATAATCTGAAAAGCGTATCCGAGTGAATAATGCTGCCAATGCTGTTTTATTTTACTTGTAGAATAAAAATCGCATGTTAGCATGTGTTCTGTCACTGGCGTGGATTGTCCCACAGTTTATCTTTGTTAGCATAACTATTTAACTCTCGTCACTCTTTCAATTATATCAGATTTGTGGTTGTGGCGTGAACAAAAAAAAAAAGTGAAACTATGAATATTTATAAAAGGCAAAGATAGGTAAAAAGCTGAAGCAGTGAGAAATAAAAAGCAAAACGTATTTATTTATAGAAGTTGGGGTCAGGATCCTGAAAACATGGCCATCTCTACGCGCGTTATGAATGACTGCAAAGCTACATCTACTCGTCTCTGATTGCAAGCTCTCGGCCTCAACTCCCCCAGTCTTCAAAGCGGATTTGAAACTCCGGTGGCAACAAAGTGGGTTAGCAACTTTGCCTCTTTTCCTATCGTCTTCTCTTTTCCTCTCCTGCCTAATTCCCCGTGAGAGAAATTTGACTTTCAGCTGTAATGTTCGGGATATCTTCAGTGGTCAAAGTGCCGTTTCAGCCACTTCGCCATACTCTCCAGAATAAAACCTGAGGAGAAAGTTCCCAAATCCATGTAACCGGATTTACAAGGCGCACCAGCGTCTTGACGTGGTTCTCAGACCTCCGTGTACAAATATGTTTCTGACCCAGTTAAGTCGTCGCCCGCCTCTTGTGTGAGCAGTGATCCACAGATGCTCCTCTCTGCTCACAAATCAAGTCAGACAGTGTAACTGACCTTGGAGCTCATGCAAGAGACCCCGTGAAGGCTGTACGAGGCTGACCCTGATTCTGGAAGACGTTTATTTTCTAACCGGCTTCAGTGATGACTCATTCTTGTTTTACATCATACTTGTTGACATGATAGTTTGCCCTTCATCTGGACATCCCAAAAATGATGGTTTAATTACCGTTTTAAATCTTTTTTTCTTGTTGTTTCTTGTACAAGCCGCTATAAATATTTGAAAGTACATTACACGACTATTCATATATTTTTAATACGATATACACCATTTTTCATCAGAGTATGAATTTAATCCAAACCTTTTTCCTCCAGTTATTTATTGCCAGCATGAGTCTCGGTCATGGAGCAGCTCAGATAAACGTGCTTAGAATTGCCAAGACATGTTACATTTAATTTTAATATTAACATGACTTAAATTAGATGAACAAAATGTTTGTTGTTTTTTCTCCTAAAACAAACGTTAAACTAAAGCCTCAGTTATCACTGCACCAAGGGACATTCATCAATCGTTTGTTTCATCAGAGCCGATTATTTCACACCATAATAATGTGACCAACACCATAGTTGTTACATTGTTAGTGTATATAGTTGCCTTTTTCACTCCAAGAGAGCAGAGAAGTGGCTATTATTTATTTGGACACCAGGCCATAAACAAACTTTGCCTGTTTTGTTTTTTTTTCGCAGCAAGTCTCCCAGAGTTCAAGTTTAAAGTTATATCCAATAAACTTGGAAATGCATAAGGCTTATTTGTCAGAATTAAAGTACTTTTTGAAAATAACCTTTAAGCAAATATTTTCATTAAGCTTTCAGGTTTTTTACATCCTAAATATGTGTGTGCGTGCGCATAGGGGTGTGTGCGTGCATGTGTGTGTGTGTGTGTGTAATGCATTTAGTTGAGGAGTTACTGAAATAGAATATTTTTGTAACGTTAATTTTATTTCTTGAATATGACTGGATATACTGAAAATTAAACCCATTGAATATAATAAGGTGACAAACACAAAAAATAGAAAATAACTTTTTCACAGCACTGTATGTAAAATAATAATAATATATATATATATTTTTTTTTTTTACTGAAATACAAACAAAACTGCGATTATTTTGGTTACTGCAATGATATTGCTCACAATAATCCTGGAACAAAATGCTTGTATCATTACATCCTTAATGCTAATCTGCAAAGAGAGTGGGAAAAGATTAGTTTGAAAACCATTCTGTGTAAAACCCCTTAAGTGCCTCTGACACCTCACAAACTTGATGTAAGTTTACTCCTGGTGTTCATTAATTATTTAACACAACCACGTTTCTCACCTTTTCCCTCCTCGTTTCTTCACCACATTCTTTCCAGTGTATTGCCTTTCTCACGGTTCAGTTTTCTGCAATAGCTGCCAGTCTCCCCCTTTTTTTTCATTCATTTGTCTCTCTTTACTGCTCTTGTGTGAAACAAAGTGACCCATCTGTGATAGCAATAGGTACATTAGGCATCAGGGAATTTCCCTGTGGCTCTTTGTGGGTAGGGGTGTGTGTGTGTGTGTGTGAAAAAAAAACCAAAAAAACAGCGTGAGTTGTTAACAGATATCATCTGATGGTCTCCTCCCAGGGGTCCAAGCCGTCTGCTGGGCCAATAAAATCCAGCCAATTATGCTGCAGGCCCCACTGGCAGCCAATCAAATGGGAATCGGGACACTTAAAAAGGACAATAGGGTTTGGGGCATTGGACTTAACTCAACTCGTTGAATGTAAAAGGATCCTTAAAACAATGAATTTAGATGAGACAGAGTCTATTCAGTCTTTGTCTTCTATCTTGCATCTTCAAATGTTTACAAGATGTGAGGAAATTAAAATTATTAAGCAAATTTCTACAATAAAAAAGCAAAAATAAAAAATAAAAATTCTCCCTGCTGGTCAGAGTAGATGCGTAGTTGGCTTAAGGGAATGATTAGCTTTTTTACACTGGACTATGAAGACCAGTCATAGTCAGCCAGAATGTGGATGATTGTAGCTGGGTTATTTATGACTTCTTAATATGGATAATTATGTTTCTGAACAGTTTGAGCATCCATCATGAAGGGCCCAAACTCAATCATGAAAAATGTTATCACCAATAATTTGGTAGCTTGTTGTGATCTTCTGGACTATTGCTGCACTGTGATTCAGTCTAAGAGAGTTGAGCCAGTTTCACTATGTGATAAAATCTTTATGGGAATTGTGCTGGCATATTGGATGTTCAGCAGAATCACACAACAGAGTGTTAGGGAGGTGGAAAACCGTGTCTTCGCAAGATCTCATGAAGAATAAGACAGTTACCAACTTTTAGATGCATCCCTGCTCCTACAAACCTGAACCAAATGACTCAGTTCAATAGGATGGGCATTAAAACCCAAATATTGGGACTAGTAATCAAATCTATATCAACTTAGTGTGCGTGATTACAGATCTTTCAAACACTGTTTGTAAAACTTGTAATATATTTGAAACAGAAAAGTCATTCTTAATTCTTATTTTCCACAAAACATATTGTTGAAATGTTCTACCTTTCAAACGAAGAACGTTGGTACACCCCAATAATGTAGAAAATCCACAAAGCGCACAATAAAATTACAAGAATAGTTGGATCATAATCCATGCCTTTATACTTGAACTATACTTTTAGGCAATTTGAAAGATGATGTCATTGTTAATGTGGAATCATTTTTGTTTTTTCATCACTGTATTTTTTTGTGTATGAGAGAAGAAAATTGATATGCCACTTGTTCATCAGTGGCAACATTATTAACTATTATCACTGTTGGATGTAATCGCTACTTCTTGCCTTCTTTTCTCACAGGCTAAACAGCAGTTGTCCCCTGCTTGGTAAATAAAAGAAAACTATAAGACGGATAGAGGTTTTTAATCTGACCAAGAAAAAACCTCCACCGATAATAATCGTCATTTGCACAATATTCAGCATATCTCTTCCCACACTGCGTCACCTATTTTTCTCATCTATCCTCACCTCGTCTCTGCCCTCTGCTCATTTATCTTCCTGCCACTCATTCCACCCATTCCTTCTGCCCTCCCAGCTCTTTTTTGTCCTCTTCAAAGTAGGTCTCCCGGTGTCAGTGTCTCTCAGTGGCAGCAGTGATGAATCACTCATATTGCCGGCACGGTTAGCGATTACCATCACAGCTGCCTGATTCATCTCCGAGGGGGAAACTATCAGCACATTATGTTGCATTGATTTACCCCCAAATTGGTGTGTGTCAGGGCAGAAGAACGGCTTTTTATGACGGGGGATGACATGTCCTTGGTACTGTTTTATGGCTCACCATCTAACTTTTTATTATTGAGTAAGTCGCATTAAAGAAAAACCTCTGTCTTTTTACCAAAATAAGACATTTCATGTAGTCCCAGCAAAAATGTATCTGAGTATTTTAAGCTGAAAATTAGGGATCTAACAAGATCACAATTTTTCTCACCACAGCAACTTTAAAAGGAAGCACTGGCTTGTCCCTTTAATTTATGAGCATCATTTGGCACCTTTAACCTACATCAGATGCAATGTGTTAAGGTGCCCTGAGACAGAGCAGCATACCAGACTTCAGTAGTAGTTTTGTCAGAATCATTTATGTTTCTAAACAGAACAGGTTCTACAGCTGTCCCATGGTTGCCAAGCATTTAAGCTTCAGCTACCAATCAAAAGCTTGATCCTAAAAAACAAGAGTAGGGAGTAATTTTTGTGTGTATCTTTTGCTGCCCTTTAAAATGATAGTCCTGGCTGGCTAACAAGATCTAGCTGCAAATACATTAAATAATCCTACCTTACTTTTAAAAGAAACAAGTTATGAATAATGTAAGGAGACCATTAGCTGTTAGCTACTCACATTTCCAAAGTTGATATCGCATTTGCGATATCCTGTTTGCACCCGAAATTCAAAATCTCAAACTTAAGACTGATAGAACTGGAACCGGATTGAACAGAGATGAATTAAAACACAGTTTAACATTTTGGTAAATGCTCACCTACCCACAAAACACACACAGACACACCCCCGCATTCACCACAACCCAAAAAACAACTTATCCAAATGGTTCAAGATCATCACACACACGTTACACGTTACAACTACATCAATGTGGTCTGTTTACTTTGATGCTAGATCCTGTCTTAATTTGACAGCCAAAACATTTATTCTGATTGTAGAAAAAAAGCAAAGACAAGTAATATCACTGTTGAATCAGACACGCAGTGAAAACTTCAACTTTTACTCTCCTCAGGTTAAAAAACTTTTCCCCGCCCTAAAATTTGCCGCATTGTGCATCGGCTCATTTCTAAATTACTAACTGTATTTGGTATGAGCTTGGTAAGGCATCCATAGCTTTTCCTAAGAATCATATAAAATGTTACTGATAACTAAAAATGGAATTTTATACATCTAAAAACCACATGGCTATTTAGGATAAATGGACATCCCTGTGTTATACTATTGTAAGTGTGCGATTCAAGACATTTTGTTTTCTTGTCTCGTGTCCTGTTTAGTGAGTGGTCCTCAGTTCTTCTTGTGCTGCGGTTTATGTTGTGTTGTTTGTGTCTTTGGAATGAGCTCAGCATGATCCACAGCCCTCTGGCTCAGACACACACAACACTTTCAAACTCTCACACACAAACACAGAACTTCCCTTAAGTTTCTACCTTCTGAAGCTAGAAACGTTGTGTGGATGCACTCACAGTCAATACTGAGACCACATTTTTTACACACTAATGCACATTTAAGCAAATGTGCGTCGGTGTGTTTGATGTCATTTGTGTGCATTTGTTTTATTTGGTTTGCGGTTTTGGTTGCATGTTTGCTACAATTTTAATCATGTTAGCAACTTACACAACAATTCTTTAACAAAATTGTGTAATCCTCAGCTTTATAAGAAAATGTGTGAAGTAAAATACAATGCAATGTATTTTACATTGCATTGTAATGCAATGTCAAAGAAGGTGTAGTATCAGGCTACATAGTATGGCAGACTTCAGCATGGCCCAAGCTACTCCTCCCAACAAAAATAGTTTCTTAATTCAGCTCATGTTCATAGTTCACTACCTAAACTATTCTTAAGACATGACATTTATTTATATCCCTCAGGAAAGGAAAGCATTTTAACATTTTAAATGTATTGCATGTATTATTCATACTAGTTGCAGCTCTCTTCCTCTTTTTTATGGGATAAAATGCATTTCCACATGACCATATTTCAACAAAGCTCCCTTCATTCACATAAGTTTTCCTGCTTTGGATGTCAGAAAGCAAAAATATGTATAATTGAGATAAGAGAGTAAATTTGTTTTTATATTGCAAAACAAATTGCAGGAACACTCCTGTGTTCTTAGCGCAATACTCAGGAGGAGCGTGGCAAATATCACGGTTGGACAGCAGAGAATCTGTCTGTGGCTTCAGTTTCCAAAACCACACACACACACGCACACACACCCCCCATGCATTAGTTTACACAAGGTCAGTGTGATCCTAGCGGACAGCACGCCGAGTAAACAACTTGTGGAGTTCAACTTATTCCAACCTCCATTAGAAATATAGACAGTGGGTTGGTTGAGGCAAGTTGGGAAGAATAGACCCTGAAAAGGGAGTCAGTCAAACTACAGGTACATACAGAGTGTAAACCATTGGACTTATTAGAGAATAGAGTAACTGAGAAAAGAAGGCAAGTGCAGAGAGACAAAGATAGAAAAAGGAAGAGAAAGAGCGAGAGATGACTGTTTTTGTTGTCAGAGTTTCCCATGGGGACTTGACTGCTTGTTTAAAAGTTCTGTCAATGAAACGACAGCAATAAGAAACACACACTCTATACACATGCACACATTCATTGCTCCAGCATGATAAACTTTGAATAAGTCTCTTCCTCTCCCCATGTCTGTTATCTGCTATAATGGACTGCTTTTATGCCAAAAATATTCCATCTGTGACGTCAAATAGAGCCTTGCTTAATTATCTCTTTGAGTGTCACTGTGTGTGTTTGCCTCTGTAGCTAAGGGCTTTTGCTCTCTGCAATTATTATCCAACACAAACAAAGGATATATGCTGTGCTTTACATAAAAACACGCTTTTAAAGTACTTATTCTTTGTTACAGTGAAGTTGTGAGATCTGCTTATTGCTCTCGTACTCTGTAATTTAGAAAAAAGCTAAGTACGATTTAGAAGGCTCATAAGGCGTTCGCTGAAGAAGTTCCAAGTAAGTAAAAGACGTGATTTCACAAATGTGTTTAGTGCAATGTTGTTGTTTTTTTTTGTTTTGTTTTTCATTTTCCACCACATAAAAAAAATACCAATATGCTTAATTTTTGTGCTGGTTTATCCAGCCCTTTTAATAAAACTGCTTCGGTTTCATGGTCTTCACAATACTATCAGCATAGTTACATTTTACGACAATGGCTTTTCAGTTCAGTGTAATTAAAAAAAAAACGCGTTATCAACATTCAGTGCCTATAAAAAGTATTCACCCCTTCGGTTGTTTTATCCTTTTGATTGCTGCTATAAATAATCATGAACAAAATGTTAATTTTGATTTAGAAAATACCACAAAACCATTTAATGTCAAAATGAAAACTGATTCCTACAAAATAATAATTAAATAAGAAATATGTTACATGAAATAAGTGATTGCATAAATATTCAGCCCCTTTAAAGTGACTGACCTAACTCAACGGAGGTCAGAGAGTGTAAGATCCACAAAAATAGTAATGTGTGACTTTCTATTTTCTTTGGGTACCATTATGACGCCATTGTCTTTGCTACTAGACTGGACGGGGGTCCATATTTATCTTGCCACCACATGGAGTGAGGAGGAGGGTGTGGGAAGTTCAAACAAAAGCAAAATTCACTGCTTAAAAACTGCAAAATGGGGGGCAACCTTTCACCAAGTCTCTATAATAACCATCTGGTGGTATCTGCAAGGCATGTAAGAAAAAAGCATCGTGTGTCCTACCATCATGAGTATTATGTGAGGTTTGCAAACCCTTGTGTTATTTTAACTTGACCCATTTCCTCCTGTCAGAGTAAACCTCAGCTTTTCAGTAGGCTTTGGCATAAAACAGTATGACTATGCGGGAAAACTAAATCCTGGTTCCTGCACTTTAGAACTGGCTTGAACAGGGTCTGTTTAGATTTATTTTCTCCTAGATGAAGCGACTAAGGGCTACTGTTGCCATTATTTCTAACAGTAACTTCATTTTCTTTGAACTGAAAGTAAGTTAATCATCCACTCTCACTACATACTGTCCCAAGAAGAAGAGTGATCGGCTGGGTTTCCTTAGATAGATAACTTTTAATCAGCTAAACTTGACTACATTGCCGTATAACTGGGACTATGTAAAATTGACTTTGAATCTCTTTCTGAAAATGCTTGGATTAAATTCAATTGGATTTTTGTAAGTAGCTTGGATGTACTTGTTTTGTAAAGGACCTTAAGATGGCATTGATTGTGCGTTAATGGTGTATAAACTGAATTGAATAGAATAGAAAAGGCCATCTCATGTGGCAATAGCTGATGTTGGAAAGCAGATACTATTTTGATGATGTCAACCTGATGTATCTGAGTATCTGTTCACACAATTCCCTCACTAAGTGCACAAAAAGCATGAAATGATTTAGCTGGAGTGACAATGTAATTGCTAATTTACAATGTCTCACGATAAGCTGTGTTAACATACATAATGCTATTTATGTAAGTAAATAATTACATACAGCAGCACAATCTTCAGTTGTTTTTTTTTTTAAATTGCAACATGTTTGCATAAACAACAATGTTGTTTATGTAATGTGATATATTAAATATATCACATTACATAAATGTGATATATGTATGTGCTTTGTCTATGAAAACAAAGAAACAATCTGCTTTAAATCAAAGCAAGATTTGAAATGTGTATTGTGATTCCAACATTATGTAACATTACCTTGGCTGTAGCTCTCATGGATTGAATAAGGAGTGCTGTTGACTTGGCATTTCAGTCGGTTTCCACAGATATGTCCTACTCTTTTGTTTTGCTCTGGCTATTTTTAGGCCTGTCTGTTTATATTTAGCAACTGGCCACTGAAGAGTTTTCTTTATCCCCCCCCCCACTTTCTCCTTCTTTTATCACAACAGAGCTGCTAAAGCCAGCAAATAATAGTGCATCTGCGACATGCAGAAGCGATAGAAGGATATTGACGGAACAAATATTTAGACGTTTGCTTTATTAGCTTTATTTTTTCCCCCCCACCCAAACTCAATGCTCAATTCTTCACAGCCTCATCTGTGTGTTTGCTTCTGTGATTAGACCGGGTGTGTGTTTTGAGTATATGTGCGTGCGAACAGACCAGACAGTGCATGATGCTATCAGCAGCAGAGGATATGAGGACTGCTATTTTTAACTCGTCTCAATCTCGGTGTAGACTCCGTGTCCTGCCTCGTGGGGTAGGTGTGTGTTTGTATGGGAGTCGCTCTGGGTGTGCCTGAGATTCTGCAACAGTGTGTGAAGTTTAAAAGTGGGAAAACAGAATGGGGAATGTGTTCGACAGGACGTAAGTGACAGGGTGTCTGTGTGTGAATCCCGGTTGCTAAAAGTGAGTGGAAAGCAGACATGTCACACTTGACAAGGGTAAAATGAGAGGCAATGATTGACTGTTTTCCGATGTCACGGATTGTGAGCTATCCCAATTAGGAACAATAAAACACTCCAGTCACTCCTTCGGTCTTTTTTTTCTATTTCCTTTACTAAACTATCTTCTGCCTGTGTGCCATGTTTGCATGTCTGAATATTTCACTTGCAAGTGCATGTTCTCTTTACTCATTTCTCTTTATTTTAAACACACCTGACACTCTAAGCATACCTCGCTAGTACCAGATTACATCCCCCCTGTCTCCTTATCCTTCAGAAGTATTTTTTTGTTTTGTGTAACATATGCAATTGCAAGCATTTCACAAAGACTTTAGTCTATATTTATGTGATAGCATCATGCAGTTGTTGCAGATTTTGCACCTGCACATCCATGAAGCAAATCTCCTGATCACCAAATCCAGCTAGAGTCCACATCCCATTGGACACCATTTGATCAAATGCGACAATCTTTAAGTTAGTTTGACATAATGTATGCATTGTAGCATGGTGGATTATCTTGCTGGAAAGTATGCTCAAGTGGTACTAACCGGGCCTAAATGGGCTACGGAAATATCCGCCACACGATGGTACCACCGCCACCACCAGTCTGAAGTGTTGATCCAAGCCGGGATTGATCCATGCTTTCCTTTTGTTCCACAACACATTCTAACCGTACTGTTTAAATATTGCAATTAAAATTGAGACTCCTGGGACCAGGCAATGTTTTTCCGAGCCATTATTGTCCAATTTTGGTAAGCCATGATGTACTGTACTCTTAATTTCCTTGACTTAGTCGACTGGAGTGGTCCCTTGTGTGTTCTTCTGCTGCTGTAGCAACCTTTTGATACGTTGAGCTTTTAGAGAAATTATTCTGCATATTTCATCAACTGGTCCCTTCCATTATCTTGAACTTGTCTGCTCTTTATTTTCTGACCATCGGCATAAATTAGATCTTTTCATCCATACAACTGCCTCTGACTGGGTGTTTTGCCTTTTAGTGCCATACTTTGTAAACCTGAAAGATGGCTGTGCACAAAAATTTCAGAAAATCAGCAGTTACTAAAACACTAGACCAACCACAACACATTCACACCTTTCTTTTCTGTTGTAACTTCAGGAAGTCATCTTTACCACATATTCTAACCCCCAATTTACATTGCTTGCATCCCCACTCTGCCCATTACTGAAGTAATTACGCACCCATTATATTATATGAGAATGTTTATACTGCCTCCACATTACAGTGTACCTCTTCGTCACCTTTTTATCCTGTATATATGTGTGTGCTTTAAAATCTTCTTTTTATTCACAATCATTATTAGAAAATTATTAAACCATCTCTGCATAAACAGTAGAATCAAACTGTTCCATATGTGTCAAAAAGCATAAAATATAAGGAGACAATCAAACACATGTAGTTCAATAGATACTAAGACAGAAAACTTTGACCTCCTTCTGTATATTCCGTGACCAGCCATGTGGACAACTCTCTGTATATTGCAGCTCGGTGTGGGAGTTTCTTCTGCTGCAATGATGAACACAGGGACTGACAAGTCTTACACCATGACCTCCCTCCTTTCCCACCATGCTCAGCCATCGCTTGTTTCAGCCTCTACCGCACACACTCACGCAAACAAATGCACAAAAGCGACAGAGTGACAAATTCTCCAAAGAGCATTTGAGCCGGAGCGGAGACGGAGGAAATCTCACATACAGATACAATATCATTAAAGAACACTCAAGGATCTTTATCTACAGTAGAGGGAATGAATCTGTTTGCTTATTTTCTGCCGGTGACAAATGCAGGCAACGATGGAATCCCATCTCACCAAGAAGCTATCAAGACGGAGGAAAGAAAATGCCAACTCAATGTAGCAAAGAATGACTAAATACAGCAATGTAGCAAACAAAGACATGCACATTTAGAAAAATATACTTCCCCTCTTGTACACACATGCATATTCTGTTTTAAAATATCAGTAGGAATTAGATACAAGAATAACCGTTCAGCAAATGCTCCTTCTAGATGCTACTTTTCCCATTATTTGTCCCAGTGAAACCACATATATGAAATTAATGTGAATTAATGCTGCTGTAAAATGCAGATACTATCTCTTAGGTGTTGCTATCTATCATATGAACCAGCTGAGACATACATTTTCTTCTTTTTTATTATGTTATGTTCCAAGACTACTTCAAAAATAAATGACTTTCTACTGAAAGTAGAGGTTAAGCATTCGGTTTTAATAAAGTGAACCTTTATTAAAGGTTCCTTTATTAACCTTTAATAAGGTTAATAAACCTTATTAAAGGTTTATTAACTTTTAATAAAGTTAATAAAAGTTAACTTTATTTTATTAGTTATAAAATAACTAATAAAGTGTACTGTACACTTTTACAGTACACTTTTACTGTACTGTAAAAGTGTACAGTAAACTTTTACTGTACACATTAATGCACAGTAAAAGTTTCTTTTTTGTGGTGTATCCAAGTCTTAAACTTGTAAAAATGTATATGCAATATTGAGAATGCTTTAAATCCTGCAGATGTTTAGCATAAGCAGTGCAAGGTCTTACTTTTGAAATTTAGAGACCGTAGAGAAGTTTTATTGACAACTTTTAAGACCCTAAATTGTTAATAGTAGAATGGATTACTACTTGTGTTGTCAAGGCAGTTCAACACACCCATTTGAACACAATTTTCTCAGATGAGGCAGTGGTCATGCTCATCCTCTTTCTATCTTGCATCGGACATATAACTAGGGTGACCAAACGTCCGTATTTCCTGGGACATGTCCGTATTTCACGTCCTGTCCCGGGTTTTTTTTAGAAAGTGAGGAAATGTCCTGGTTTTTAGAAATTATACGGTATATCCCCCCCAACCAAAAATATGAAATAAAAGGGATAAAAGGGTCCTCCTTTTCAGATTCCCCCCCGGTCCAAGGTGTCCTGGTTTTCCCAAATGAAAATATGGTCACCCTACATGTAACTCGATCCCACATTCTGACCAGCTGAACATGCCTTTTTATATTTTGTCATTTTTAGACTTGTTTGCCCTGTAGTTGTTGTGTCCTCTTGGGCAAGACACTTCACCCACCTTGCCTACCATTCTGGATTTGATAAAGAGCTGAACAAGTTTAGACCATTTGCCATTTTAATAATCTGGTTTCTATCTCCAACAATCAAAGAGTAAAATGCCGGGTGAACCCCAGACAGGTTGCTCATCCATCACAGAGCCCTGAAAGCCACTAATATGCAATATTAACAAAGTCATCAACAACGCCGAAGGTTAGAGATTCTACAATAACTAACTTCTTGTAGCAACTTGCTGAAGTAGGCCATTCATGATAGCTTGTATGTAGTCAGGAGGAAATTTTAAAGAACTCCCACTTTATTTTTTAACTTATTTTTTTTTTTACTTTTTATTTTGTTTGAAATAAATAAATAAACTTAAGTTAATGCTGAGTGAAATTGCTATAGCCAAAAGCCACCAGTAGGAGGAGCTGCAACCTTGGCATCAGCACCTTCAATTGCTGTGTGATATTCAGATTATCTCAAGATCAATACATACATTGCTTCTTCCAATGGGCTTCCATGGCATAGCAGCATCATCCAAACCCTGTAGTATATCCTGCATCATCAAATGCAGTAAGGTATGATGCTATTGGAATTTAGGGCATAAAGACAGCTTGTACTTCTGTCAATCTGGTGGACTGGTTTTGGTTGCCAACAGAACAACTGTGTTGAGTCAAATGTAACTGAGCCATGTGTAGAATTATGTGGCTTTTGAACGGTTCGACTAGGCCTCTCAGAGCCCAGTAAAATGAACTTTTAAAGCTGAATCATACAAACAGATTTTTAACATTTCAAACTACAGACAATATCAAGCATATGGGAACATTGGAGATGGCCCCTTTCCAGTTCCAGCCTGCTCCACACCTTTACGCAAAGCAAAGTCAGGAAGGATGAAGAATCTTTGTGTGCAGGCGCTTCCTCAGAGTTCCTCAGTTGAATCATTACATTTGCAATAAAATACAGTGCGTTTGTGAGAAAGGAAATTCAAATCAGTGCCTGATCTGGAAGGCAAATATATCAATGTTTCCACAGTATATTGTATGCTTATATTTAAAAACCCTTTATTTTCACTGCATGGATGATTAACAAAAATCATTAATAGAAGTTTTGTGAAGCATGTTTACATATAATGTGTCTGAGTTAGTTGAACAAATATTTGTAGATAATACAGTTGACATACTGACAAAAATAATTCATAAAGAATTGTGAGCATGTTTCAAACATGAACTGTGGAGTATGTTTTTTTTTTTTTTTGTCCACAGTGGGATATTTGAGCTCACTGTGATTCTAAATATGCAAATAACCATAACTCACAAGCATCAAGCTAATAAAAGCGTGTAATTAAAAAACATATTTCACAAAGAGCAGTATTTCACTTGTTCATAGCATAGTTTGTGTTGCGTTTGCTCAAAGGACACCTCATTACTGATCAGACTTTTGCACCATTAAGGACTTGACATTTCAACACACAATTCAACTTTATTACAGTTTGAGCAGCAATATATAAGAATTAGTGTAAAATGTTGTGAGCTATGCTATAGTTGCACATATGCCCTTAGTTGTGGTATAAGTATCAAAATGGAAAACGTTCATTAAACTGACACCTCTGTTTGTCCTGATGTCAGTCCTTCTTTCCTCCTTAGCATGTTTTGCTTAATTCCACTCAATTTAATTACTTTTACATTATAATGACATAATTTTAAATGCTACATAAATGAACAGAAACAATTTGCCCACATGTAATAGTGCTTCTCTGCACTGTCCAAGTTCATGTCTGAGTTTGGCTGAATTAAGTGGCAAATGATTCTCAGTCAGATTTAATGGAGTGGATATTAGTGAGTACAACTCTCATTCCCCAGAACAAGGCTTGGAGTTCTGCAGCCCGTCTGTACCGCACCAATCCAATTTTGTCTTAATTGAATTGTTCGGAGCCCCTCGTCCATATATTTCCTTCACAGGAAGCTTATTACTTTCAATCTCTGCTTGTGTTTTTATGTGTATGGCTGAGGGAGCTGGAGATGGAGTGTGTGTACCCATTCTGTGCCAACTTTTAAATGCTCTGTGTTTGATTGATGTTTCTGTGATGCAGTATGAACCTAGTGGATTAATTTGGGAGATGAAACCAAAATGCAACTGATTACTCAAACTAATCAACCACCCCCCTCTTCTTTGTCCCACCTTTCTCTTCCTCACCCTCCCTCATATTGACAGGATGTGAAGTCGACATTTTTCCAGTTTGGTGCTTCCATCCAGCAGGAGGCTCTGTTAATGCTGAACATCATGGAAGAGTATGACTGGCATGTGTTCTCAATTGTCACGTCAAAGTATCCTGGATACCAGGAGTTCATCAACATCCTAAAAACTACAGTGGACAACAGGTAAGCTTATTAACTTGATATTTACTTTTTCACCAAAATGCTAAACTTTTTTAAAACATATCTGAACCATTCCAACATGGAATGATGTGCAACATTTTGGGAATAATTGAGTGCTGGGATACTTGATGTCATAATTTTCCAGTCTGGCAGCAAATGCAACTGTTTGGTGCTTCGTCTTTTAAAAAATATATATTTGTATTGGAATCAAATAAGATTAAAAATAACCATTTTGGGGACTTTAACTGTTTCTGGTCATTTGTAGGGCTGCATGATATTAGACAATCATAAAATGGGAATATATTTTGTAAAAATTTCAGTGATAAAATTAAGTGGTTTGGCTATACTCTAGTCAGTACACCTGACTAGAGTTTCCAGAAGCTATGTTTGCAAGCCCACTGAAATAGTTAGTTGCATTTTTCTTCAGCTCGAAGTACTTTTAATGAGATTCTAGAGTAATGTCAACAGTTTAGAACTATCCTCTTTTCCCATCTGTTTCTGCACACTGGCTGAAAGAGAACCACCACTCCATTCCAATGGAAAAAAGAAAAGAGCAAAAGCAAATCGGGCTGTTTAGAAACCTTTCGCATAAATCACAGGTATTAGACTCTCTAATAAGTGAGTAAAAATTAGTTGTTGTACAGCGTAGAACAGCAAACTGTTAACCATCTACCTATTTCTATGTATAAACATCCAAATTACAATAAAAGTGTGCTAAAGGTGACATCATTGTAAATACATCTATCACATTTTTAGCAGTTGGGACAATTATTTATTGTCTCATTTAAGTAAAAACATTTATAGCATGTTAAATTGTTTTGTTTTAATGCTGTGAAATTTTTTTTAATAATACGTCTATTGGTGACTCCTCGTTTTTTAAACAGCTGAGAGAAAAGATGTCTAAGTTGTTGCCAATAATTGGTTTTTAACGTTGGGTTTAATCAGCATGCTACTGGTCTGTAATTGACACAGTGATAACTATTTCAAACCTTTCAGAGTTGCATAACGAGTTTGTTCAGCGACTGCTTTTACTCTATGGGCTAAAACTTACTCAGAATCACTTTAAAGGAGAGACTTCAATATTGACATTCCATTTAGCCTTAATATATTTCCCCTGATAATAAGCACCTTGCACCTCTTAAGATTCTTGCCACAATGACCAGTGATATCAACTATAATTGGTAATTATGGCTGCCCCAGCCAACACTTGAGCAAAGTTAATCATCTATTAGTTAAATATTAACATTTTGCTCTTGTCCCCTTTATTGCCTTAGTTTTGTGGGCTGGGACCTGCAGAATATCATCACTCTGGATGCCGTGGAGGAAGACAGCCGGTCTCAGATCATGCTCAAGAAGGTCCAGTCTCCAGTGGTCCTGCTTTACTGCTCTAAAGATGAAGCGGTGTACATTTTGGAGGAAGCTCGCTCTCTGGGCCTGACTGGATTCGGTTACATCTGGATTGTACCATCGCTCACGACGGGGAACCCCGAGATAACACCGGAAGCGTTTCCATCGGGGATGATTTCAGTGTCGTACGACGACTGGGACTACCCGTTGGAGGCGCGCGTTCGTGACGGACTGGGGATCATAACGTCTGCCGCGGCAGCCATGTTGGTGGAGTACGGTGACATCCCAGAAGCCAAGACATCCTGTTATGGCCCGATGGAAAAGACATCAAAGCTCCCGCCTAGCGCACTACACAAGTAAGTATTTTTAATGGATATTTCTTGGCATTCACAATGTAAATACATATTGCGTAGACTCAATTTAATTTAGTTTATGTGCAGCAACAAGTCCCAACAAAAGACATTTGAAACATGAGAGTGTGGATTGATCACAGTAGATCTTGGCAGTTCAGTTTCCTTCTTTTGCTGTTTTAGTCTCTTCAAACGTGACATTGGTAAATGGTCTTAACTCATGTAATGCTTTGTAAAGTCTGAGAACTCCACAGCGCTTTGCAGTCCTTCGGTCATTCACCCATTTATTGGACCAGCAACCCATCAATTATAGAAAAAGTCTATACTTCTTGAGCCCCTCATTTTCGAAGCATATGTGTAATTTTAGCCACATGAAGTAGAGACAAAATATATGCTTAACCACATACATATATGTATATGTAGATGTTGATGAATATGAAATGGAAGTAGGATTTGGAGAGATGGGAACTGAAAATGGCAAATTATGCCAGAGCTGCTACCAATAAAATGCCAATGATTTCCCTGTTAGAAGAAAACAAACCGAGCTACTTAATGCAAAATGCTTCAGTGAAAAATTGCTTGTTAAGTTAATATAAGAGAAATCACAGTGATAGCCTTAATGTTTGATGTGTTCTATTGTCTTTTTTTAAAGTGTGTCCATTTGTCAATCTTACATAAATGAGCCATTTCTGGAAATATGCAATCACTGTTGGGCATATGACCAATGGATCTAAATTCAGGAGAGAATAATAAAAAAGACGTGAATGGAGTTTGAAGGGGTAGTTTGTGATTTAGCTAGTGAAGAGTGAGGCAGAGGAGCAACTGAGATGGGTTAACAGTGGGAAGCCACTACAAATGAGTGTGCTCTCAATCTGAAGAGCTCCTTGATGAGTCCTTCTGCTCTTCTTCTCATTAATTCCTGCATATCTCATTTCCTCGTCTGTGCTTCCCTCTCCTTGTGCTCAACCCCCAACAGCCAGTGGGAGATGTTGCAGGTTTTGCCAGCTCTGTCTGGTTTTCCATCTGGCAGCGGGGGAAGATACACAACCTGTGTTTACATCCCAGTCATGTGTAAAAAATGAATATTAATGCACATAAATAAGCAAGTTTGAGTGTTTTTTTGTTGTTGTTTTTTTTACTAAAACAAAACCAGAAAGGTTCTCTTTGTACACTGGAATGGATCTTAGAGGAAATTATGCTGAGGAGTCAAAGTTGCACATAAAGACAAGTGGACTTTCATCCTTTTACCAAGCAAGGCCAGTCATGTACGTTTCCAATCCTGTTAAAGTGAACGTTTTTCTAGCATCTGTTTTAGACACTGTTTTACGTCAGTGAAAAATGCCTTTCCATTACGTTTCTGTTGCACATATGCAAAAATTACTAATCTCCGTACACATTTATTTATTTATTCCTTTTTTTCATGCTTAAATATTACAGGTTACGAAACAAATTGTGATTATAGACATCAATTATTCAAGTTAATGCAAAAGAAGTGTTCAAATTATCATCAATAAACAATAATTTAATCAAATAAAAAAATTATATCAAAAAGTACTTGTCTCCCAAACCTAATAAGTTCTGTTAGGAACTTGCAGTAATTGTCAGTCAGCCATCATTGTCAATATACTTTTGCCAACGTTTTTTTTGAAGAAATCCTATTCTGCCACATTGGAGGTCTGTTTAAGTCTCATTTGGATTTAAGTCCTGACTTCGACTAGGCTAATTAGACTGACTCATATTTTGGAGTCACTCAGAGGGGGACTTGTCATTGTCTTCATAATTCAACTTTTTAGTAGTGGCAAATCTCATATTCAAATATGTAATTATGTATCTTACCTATTATGCTAAATTATTGTATAGAGCTAATAATAAATACAGTTTGTTTTTTTTCATAGAATATGTTTCATAATGGATACTCCAGTAGGTCCATAATCATCAGTCCCAAGCTTACAGATCAGTGGTTTTCTCAGGAAACCCACATACTCTGATGGGAAATGCCAAATATTCAGAGTCAGCTGATTCTGTGTTCCACATTCTCTGCTGCCTTAGGTTGTTAGCCAGGTGATGAGTGCCTACAGATGGTTATGTTGTGGGTGAGAGGGTTCAGCCAATAGGGCTTTGGGGGCAGGACATGAGAAACATGATTGGTCAATACTGGGTCGAGGCAACGGGCCAGTGTGGGTTGTTAGACCTGTCAGTTTCAGTCAGGGGAATTAGGGAGACGTAGTTAAGCACACGCTCTTACACACAAAAAAGGTAGGCAGATGGCCTGTATCTTTAAATCTGCATACTATTTTGGATTTTAATGTCCTATGTGTTTCAAAGAAAAATTTAACAATGACATTAACCTTAACTATTTTTAACTCATTTTGATTGGGAATATGGATTCGAAATGACAGAGAAATTAGTTGTCTCATTGACTTGTTAGGCCCTCAGCATCCTGTGCTTTTAGTCTAGTTTTACCTCACTCTCTTTTCACTGTGACAGCTGAGATGATAAATCCACAGCGACACTGTAAGAGGAATATGTTTTGCAGAGTAATAAAAAAATTAAATTAATAAAAAAATATGAGACAAATTACCAACTAAGAGAGCCGGCCCGTGACCCAATCACAACAAGTGACATCTTGTGCTCTAGATATAATGTGTATGTGAGTCTCTCTAGGTGTGTGTGCGTGCATTTTTGGAAACAAGAGAAATATCCCCTGTTATTAAGAGAGTGTTTGTTCGTGGCAGATTTACAGTGTGCTGTTCACCTTGCCGTTTTGGACAGTGTGCCTTAAAAGGCTTTAGCACTTATTTACCAGCGTGTGAGTGTGTGCGTGGAAAAGGTGTGGTGGTAGTACTTTGTTCTGACAGGTAATTTCAGTCTCTTGCTGTGATGTATGATGGTTAGAACTGAGCGAGCACAAACACCCACGTGCACACGCTCCATGCAAAAGCTGTTGCTGTCACTTCAGATGGACCTAAACTTAAAAACAGGAAATGAAACAATCATTTTTTTGTAAACAGGATCTATTTGCAGTCATACGATGTATTGTGATACTTTTTGTAAAATTAAAACAGTAGCTACCTTGAGACAGATGTGGTTTTATATTGTTACCATCTACCTTTTCATCTGTAAATATGATTGAGAATAATAAATGTAAATAAAATAAACTGTATGTTTCATCTAAAAATAAAAAACAGCAGTACAAAAGAGGGAAAAAAGAGCACCTGTTTACTTTTTATGCCAAATTTTCTGCTGAGCAGGCTCACAGGGGAAATACAGAACAACACCTGCTGATTTTATTCATTGTAATAACGGGGCCTCTGTTGAATTCTTATAACACACACAGCAGGTACAGAAACCTCCATGGTGGTGACTCTACTAACCTTTGTCAGAAGTATGAGAATATCTCTCTGCTCTGACACTGCTGTTTATTTTTTGCACTTTCTCACCTTGAAAACTGGGGTTGTTGTCTCTCGGCAGTCCCTTGTGAAACGTTGTAGCTGGCAGGAGGAAGTAAGAATAAAAAAATAAAAACATGATGTGATCGCTTTTACTGATATACTGCAATTCTCACTACAACAATAAAATACAATAAATTTAGTTCAAATAATTAACAAATAAAGCATGTTACATGCTGTGTTTTTATAGTACTTTTATTACTTGCATACAATATTGCACAAGCTTGCCTTTCTGCTGTTTATGGAGAAACAGTAGATTTGTAAACTGCTGCAATTAGCTTGACACTTCATCAGGGAGAGGTACACAGCTCGAAAGCTAATGTTTAATACAGCGTTAGTTCACAATAATATGAGTGATGTAAGGGACGCCACTAGTTTCCACGTCATTACAGAAGATTTTTTGGCATCCAGAATTGTTCCAGACAAGTTTGTCTTTCTTGTTAAGGAAGGGATGAGTGTGATAACCTTCTTCCAGCCATCTGGTCAGCAGTGCACAGAAACAGATATGGCAAAGACACAATTATGTATTGCTCTGACTAGAAAAAGCCCCAAAAACTTTAGTATTTCTGCCTCTTTCTGTGGGAAATCAGTAGAATTTGTAAAGGACAGCATGAAAGTGATACTAATTGTAACCGCTAATGCAGTTTTGTGAAATCTTCTCTGTGATTTTGCAAATGAATACATAAGGTTTCTCAAAAGCATTTTAATTGAACCAATATTGCGTATTTTTTTGTTTATCTTGTGAGCTGGATATGTCATTAAACTCCTCTTAAAAACATGCTTTTAATGCATTTTTGAATAGTCATCAGTCTATGATTGCACAGCCGATTGGCATTGTAAACATGGAGAAAAGCTTTTGGATTTTCTTATGTTTAAATAGATTCTCTTTTATTTCTCTCACACAGGCATAGCGTGTGCATTTGTGGGCTTCATAGATCTCAAGTGCTCTGACAGTGTACATCATTGCTCTGACTACCCCTTGTCTTAACAAGGATAAATGTCTCCATCTCTGACGCATGCTGCCTTGCGCAGATCGTCTTATCACCCTTGTAGGGAGAACCCCCGCTTCAGGAGCGCTGCCTCAAATGAAATGCAAAGCTCTTATCATAATGTAAACCACAACTTGAAATGGGTTTTTATTGTCAGTTCAATTCATAAACCGACATCATGAAAATAACATCAAGGCACTTTACAGGATACAACTCAACGTAACCATGAATTTAAATAAGTACAGTCCAAAGGAAGTCAGTTTAGTTTGAACTCGTATGAAATCAATTCAAACTTATTCCACTTCAGCAATAAAGTGTTGAGATAAAATCCAATGAAATGTAGAAAAAAGTGTTGCTAATAAATTAAATATTTAAATATGAAAAACATGTCCACCTAATAAAGTTATTATTGTTTGTCACATGCAGTGGTTTTACAAGAAGAGAACATGTGCAGAAATGATCACTGTTGGGGGAAAAAAAGCACAAATTCAGAAATTTGTTTGGCTTTCTTCTGTCTACTGTCTCATGCTAAGCTTACTCTGCTACTGTTACCCCCACCCGCTCGTCTTCCACTTCACTTTTTACAATCACTTATACACCAAAATAGTAAGAAAGGAGCAAGAAATAACTGCGGATATTTTTACCCCAACCTTGTTGAAGGATAGTCCTCTTCCTCTCCTGCCATGCATTCTTTCCATCTCTTTCACTCGGCCTCATTCATCTTCCAACCCGATTCTCATTCCTGTGGGTGCTCCATCTTTGCTGTCTCCCCACGTCTGCACCCTCTTCCTTCCCCCTGAAGAATAAGGAGGTTACAGGTACGAAGATGGTTGGACAATAAAAAAAAACAAGACAAAAAAAAAACTGGACAATCACTTCAGTGTAGGTGGCAGAGCTAATGGGGCAACATGGAGTGCTGTTGAGGTGTGGAACATGGTTGTCTATGTTTAGGTGTGAGCAGAAATGTTCATCCATGTTGGATGGGGGTCAGTTTGAAACAAACACACTTAAGTCTGTGTCTGTATCCTAGCAACACCCGGTCGGTCCACCTGTTCTGTGGGCCTTTGCCAGAAAAGGAGCCCTACATATAAGCACTCTGTTACATATTTAATAAAAGCATACAACAATAGTGTAACATTAGCTTAAATTCAAAGGATGCTCAGTGTTAATTTATTTTTTTTTTCATTTCTAGAAATTCAAAGCTTGATGTATTTTAATGACAGACTATTTATTAATTTAATGTTTTTTTTTTTTTTTCTTTTACCATTTTTTAACAGGAATAGTTTTCCATTATTGAGTAAGTTGCTCAAACAAAAACTTTAGCACTCACAGCATGCTACGTTTCTAGGTTATTTCTAAACAGACAAAATAAGCACCTAAGAATCAAATACTTTTACACAGCACTGTATTCTTCCTTACAAACCAAATAATTGTACTTATAAAATGAATTCATTCTCAGCAGCAACAACTTGAATGCACATATGGGCATCATTTAGCACCAAACACTATCTGTCAATAGTCTGCACCCCATGCACTATCAATATAGTATTTGGGGTTTTTTTTATGAGCCATGGTGCTAGAGGTAGTCTGTCTAAAACAGCTACTTGATGAAGTAAGCAGAATGGAAGGTAGTTTTAAATTAGAATTTTAAATTAGAACGTATTGTATGGCACAGAGTCTTTTTGGGACAATTTATATAAAAATATTTCTTAACTGCTCACTCACAAACTGAAGATTATGAATCTAATGCTCTATAAGACCACAAGTATGTCAACACACCGGGCAAAGACACTTAAAGCTGACGTGCAAGCATTTTCTGATAGATTTCTACTTTTTTTCTCCATTCAACTTTAAACGTTTTTTGTGACTCTTGCCAGCTTGACACTGCACCAAAGTCCTTTGCACAATGTCCTACATGAAACACCTCACCTGCTGCATTCCACTGTGGCTTTGTACCGGCACACTGGGCCACATGCTCCATTTAGAAGTCCGCCCTGTCGCCTGTTCTCAAGACGTACCAGAGGAGGAAGGAAAATCGGAGCAAACTCCTCTGTGTCGTACAAGAGCGCTGACAGAGGGAGTAAAGGAGACGGAGTAGCGAAGGACAGTCATGATTAATGTGGAGCCTGTGTGGACCCAAGAATATCTCCCTACTGCCCTCCATCTTAGCTAATGTGACCTGCCATATGGGTCAACCATTACAATGTGTGTGTACGTGGTTGTGTTATGTCTTACGGCTAACGGTGGCTGTAGGTAAAGTATAATATGTGAATCAAAGACAAGTGATGCTGTGAAATAAGTTGACCAGTTGATTATTTTCCCAAATTTACAAACAGACTTCTGGAGATTTAACCAAAGGAAAAATAGATTAAAAAAAGAAAACCTGCATGTTAGACAGTCTGTACTTCTAGAAATAAGATAATACAATTCTTTAATGAACAACAGACCCACCTTTATCACCATGGATAAAACATAAATTGTGCTTTACTCTTAAGAAAATAAAACAAAATAATCATATTTCTTGAGTTAGATCAATAATCTTCCTGTCTGTAAGCCACCATAGTGCAGATGTCATTCTCGAGTACATGCTGTCAGATTAGGAATACATCAATCTCAGAGAATCCTCACTCTCATTCAGATGAAGACATCCACACTTTTTTTAATTGCTTTGCATCAAAAGGCCCAAAAAAACAACTTTCATAAAACAGTAGATGAAAAATGATTTGCCCTAAAACACATTTATACAATTTTGTTCACATCACAAAATAAAATTGTAATAAATGTCAAAGATAACCTGAGTGAATACAAAAAGCAATTTCAAGTTTTGATTAAAATGTATTTAAGCAATGAAATTGCTATCCAAACCAACTTGGCTCTATGTGAAAAAGTAATTGCCCCCTAAGCCTGGCTGGCTGGCTGCGTTACCCTTAGCAGCGACATTTGCAAATTAAACGTTTGTGACGACTGGCAATAAGTTTTGGGCCACTCTCCTTGTTTTAATTTAGCCAGTTTGGATTTTTAAATCAAGAAACATCAGTTTAAGCTCATATCTTAGCATCCCAAATTGATTTAAGTTCAGACTTTGATTAGGCCCCTCCAGAACCAGAAACTTTGTCCGGTTTTTATGCTTTATTGTTTGTATTTATTTATTATTCAGATCATTTTCCTTCTGCATAATACTAATACTATTACACTTTAAAGTATAATACGATGGCAGGAGATAGTGCTTCAGTATTTTCTGATTAAGACCAAAATTCATGGTTCCAATAATCACATTAAGTCATTCAGGTCCAGAAGAAGGAAAGCAGCATTAGACCGCTACAACACCACCACCATGTTTGACTGTCGATATGTTATCTATTTGAAATTCTGTTCACACCAGATTTAGCAACATATACGCTGTCTAAAATGTTAAGATTTTCTCCTGTCCATCTAAATAATATTTTGTGAGGGATTATGAAAATGTTTTTGGCTGATTATAGTGAGTTTTTGGTCAGCAGTGATTTTAGCTTTAGACCTTTCCAAAGAATATCTTTTGGCCCAGTCTCTTTTTTGATTGATGAGTTGTGAGCACTGACCTTGATCCAGGTTTATGTGGCCTACGGTGGTTTAGATCATATTTGTGCATTTTGAAATCATAAACTTTTTTACGTTCTTGGAGTAATTTTTGTTGGTTGGACCCTTCTCAAAAGCTTCACAGCTGTTCTCTCTGACCTTAGAAAAGTGTTCATACCACTTTCCTGGATTTTAGATGTCAGTAAGTTGGCTTGTAATTTGTTTTTGAATTTCTTTAGATTTAGGTTTGTTTCTTTTTGTGATCTTCATGCAGTCAGACAGGTTCTGTTAAAGTGTTGCCTTGATTATATAGACCAGACTGCAATGAGGCCTGGATTTGTCTAATAAAGTTAAAGTAAAAAAAAATAAATGAAGTCACACTTAATTCATAATTTAATGAGGACATTTATATATGGTTCACATATGACCATAATAATTTGGATTGCTTTTTTTTTTCTTTAATTAAATATTTATTTGAAAATAGCTTTTTATTATTTCCATATTTTTGGAACTGTTTAATTCCTTTAAATTTGAAAGATAGTGATAGTCCAAGCAAAATGCATAACTTGTAGATGGTAAATTTATGTTTCAGATGATAATTTGTGCTTATTTTATTCCCTCCTCCTCTCTTGCCCTTCTTATGCTCTCCCCCTGCCCCTCTTAATTATCCGCGCATTTTACTCTCAGGTACATGATGAACGTGACATGGGATGGCAGGGATTTGTCATTCACAGAGGATGGCTACCAAGAATACCCAAAGCTTGTTGTCATTGTTCTCAATAAAGAGAGAGAGTGGGAAAAGGTAAGACCCGCATGTATCTTAGCTCGGCTTAGTATTGCTTGCATACTGCAGTTCTCACCTAATGTTATGCAAAACATCATTATAGAATCTTGGTGCCATTTTTCATTCACATGCACATTGCTGGAGTTTAGTTTGAACGTTTGCATAATAGGGTATTTGACAATTTTGCCCGTGCCTTGGAGAAAGCTGGATTTCCTGTTGCATGTCATAAACCTTCATCAAGCAATGTCAACCTCCAAGTCCACTGGATTAGTGCTATTAAAGCTAAAATGTTATTTAAATGATATAAACCTGTTTTACATAAATCTAGTGAACATATAAGTATTATTTTTATTTCCGCCAAAAAGCTAACATTAAAGTGCTACAAGCCAACAGACTACATTTAGTGCAAGATGCAAATTTCCATAAATACCAGTTCAGGATTACATTTGAAGCATCTTATGTTGTAGTGTGTTTAACTGTATCCCAGATAAGCCACACTGCTACAGATTGTTTTCTTATCAAGAATTTAAATGAAATAGGACATTTTCAATACATCACAGACAACATGCAGCATAATGATAATTTATGCAAATATTTCACAAATGTCATAGACATGACTCTAAATTGATGTAATTTAGATTCATACTTTTATTATGCAGAAGCCCTGTCTGTGCAGATGAAGAATTATTAATCTCATCTTGCCGAATGACTGGATGTGCACATGCAATATACGCACCGGGGCATATCAATGGTACACTTACCTAATACACGTGACAGAAACTTAGTGTTGCTCAAAATATGCTAAACAAATTTCATCTTTGGAAAAAAAAACTTTGTAAGTATGAAAATATTTGTAAATTGTAAATATGTCAACATGCATGGCAGGAGTGTGAGAGCAACTTATATTTTTGTCATGCTTTAATTGTTGCAGTGAATAAAAAAATGCATGAAAGACATAGACCCATGCAGGGCATTAATTCTTTTTTAAGAACACAAAAAGTATGGCAAGTTGCCATTAATCAACTGTGTGAAGAATATATTTGGCCAATCAAGCTTAAATAATATAAATGGAAAGCTTTAGTCGGTTTTTGTTCTACTAGTCCAGGGGTGGCGAACTTAGATGTCTCCCTGGTCCAAAACAGCTGAATCAAGTAGCTGAATCACCTCCTAAGTGCAGTCAAGTTCTCCAGAGTTCTGCTAATGACCTCATTATATGACTCAGGTGTGTTGAAGTAGAAACGCATCTAAAAGTTGCAGGGCTGCGGCTCTACAGGCCTGGAGTTCGCCACCCCTGTACTAGTCAGTGTGTCCGGTGGTAAGAAGATCACTTCTACTGGCCAACAAGAGCGTTACACTTTAGTGTGCTAAATTATGGGCTTCATGTCTCTGACCCCGTGCCTAATACTTTTATAAACTAGATTAAATTTCTATAATAGTATATCATTTTCACTTTGTTTCAGTACATTCAAAAACCAACACATACAATCTGTGTTTACCTCATTCTCAAATTTAAACTGGCAAGTTATCTTAGAAAACAAAACAAAACTTTAACATTGTATTTGAAACTTTGTTTATCAAAAAATATGCTGTTGATCAGTGACCTCTTTTAAAAATAGGGCTATAGATTTCCTTAAAGGACTAGTGTGTGGAAGGCGGTTTGATTAATGGCCACTGTAAACGCTATTCTAGATGTTGTAATGGACTTTAAATGGCAGTCATGCATCTTTATACCTACATTGGGCTTCCTCACTCTTGCTCAAATATCTTATAGTTAATACCCCAATAATTCACGCTGTGGAATGGGAGCAGGGACAAGTTTCAGAGTATAAGTAGAAGAGGTGTAGATACAGAGAAGAGCTTAATAGCAAGAAAGGAAAGATTGATTGTAAATTAGTTTTATCCTGGGTTTGTTTTCATCCCCTCTCAGATTATCCAACTTTTTGGCATTTTTTAAAAATCTGCTGCACTCACTGTCCTTTCTGAGTCTTTACATTTTACTCTATAGTTCCATATTTTTCCACCCTCCTCCTCCTTCCTGTCCTCCTTCACTATCCGTCTCTAAGCCCAATAATCCGCACACTCTGATGCTGGGCTCTCTTATAGCACCTCAGAGCAGAGTTAATCAAAACCTGAGATGTCTGTTATCAGGTTGGCAAAGGGTCACCGCTCTCTTGTGTGTGCATGGGCGTATTTTTTGCCGCTCAGCACTGGTAATCAACAGAAACACTATTGGTGAAACTTGTGCTGCAATCAGTCCGATATACCTTAGGCTATATCTTCCTGTGTGTCCTTTGTTTGGAGCAACTTGCACAGTGTTCAACACTTTTTTGGAGCAGCTTTGTCATATTTCACGCCGACATACGCACAAACCTTTGTAAGTGTGTCGAGAACAAGTAGTGTGTCGTGAATAGAGAGTCTATGAAATTGATCCGTGCCAGTTCTCTGTGGTGCAGAAAATTACTCTGAAACCCAAAGAGAGACACCAGCACCCAAATTGGAAACATAATTTGGAGCTTTTCAACCCATGCACCAGAAATCAGTGGCAAACAAGTGAATTGCATGATGATGATCAAGAGGGGGAAAAAAAATAAATCTGTGCATGCACTAAAATATAGATATGCACTAAAAATATTGAATGTGTTCCCTTGGGGTGCAAGATGTATGGGGAAGGAAAAGAGTGCAATACCTAATGATCGGGAAAGGAACAGAGATAAAGAGTTTGGCTTAGGTAGTGAGAGGAAATGAGTGAGAGAATGACACGGGCAATGTATCAAACGGAGTGAAACATGAGGCACGTTAATAAAAAGGATGTGAAAGCTTTGTGTTTATTTCAACACCTACAAGTGTTTAGCACTCACATGTTTGAAACATCCACATGTGCTTCTCCCTGTAACACAGTTAAACTACTGCTGTGGTTTGAACTTAATAAGTTCAGGGACATCTAGCATAATCCCCATACATTAAAATAATGAAAAGGTATTTGATCCTCTTAAGCCACTTTAATGGGGACACCTTGCTGGGACTGTGTTGAACTCCTTTTAATGCTGCATAGTTATTCAAGGACTAGAGTCAAAAATGTATCAGGAACATTCCTGAGAAATTTTGGACCATTTCGGTATCATCATGCAGTTGGTACAGGTTTGTGAATTCTCCCGTTCCGCCATCTCACAGGCGCCCTATTAGCTTGAAATCTGGTGACTTGGGTATACTTGGATGGGTCTTTGTCCTTTAAGGCACGCTCAGTTGTGGAATTGAAGCCATGCTTAAAGTGTGCCCAAAACCTTACAGCACTTGCACTACCACCCTCATCAATATAAAGTCAGACAGATCCATGTGTTGCTTTCCCAGGATTTTATTGTCTAATTTTGGTGAAACTGTGTAATTTTCCTGTTCTTAGCTGACAGGAGATGCACTTGTTGTGTTCTATTGGGTTTGAGCTGCTGTGACCTTTCTGACATTACTAACCAGTAATATGTTTTCTTCCAAAAAAGTTGCTGCTCACTTTCTCTTATTTGAGCCATTCTAATGGAATGGTTGTGCATGAAAATTCCTCTATTTCAGCAAGTTCTTAAATACTCAAACATAGGTTTAGGGCCGCAATGACAACTACCTAAGTTAGAAAAATGCCTGTAACTGTGGCTGTTTAAGTCCAGGTTCAGGTGACTACCTGAAGATGGAGAATGACGTAGCTTTTTCAACAATAGATTGTTTTTTTTTAACAGGGAAATTTCAGGATTTATATGGGGTGAAATTGTAAAAGAGTGTTTCAGGGATCATGAGACACTGTTTTCCCAGATGGATCAGCCTTCACAGAGTTCTTACCTTAAAGCCATTGAGAATCTGTGATGTTTTGGAGAAGGCTTTGCACAGTGGATGCACTTTTCCATCATTAAAACAAGATCTTGGTGGAAAGTGAATGCAACATTGGATGGAAATAAATCTTGTGGCATTGCAGAAGTTCATCAAAACAATGCCACAGCAAATAGTCGCAGTTAAAGGTGGTCCAATGAGTGTGGGACCTGTCTTTTGTTTTTCTTTTACTTTTTGTTGGCAATTGCCTTTTTAACAAGACAGCCTATATGCAGTGCATAAACAAAGTATAGATGTACAAATTTACATATTGAAAATGGTGCACATTGCTTTATTATGGCTAAAAAAAAGTTATAAATAATAACCACACCTTCAGAAAAAGTTTGTGTTTTGTATGCAACTTTACTAATTAAATGAGAAGACTGTACTTACCTTATAAAGCAACTTTTGTTCCAGCACAGTGGATGGAGAATGCAAATTGCTTCTGAAACTGCCACAGAGTTTGCATCCAGTTCACAAAATAATTATTACAGACAACAAGGGATTTGTGCTTGAAGAATCACAATATGGAGCACAGACACACACGGAACCCAGCCGCACACACCCACACTTCCAGGTCGACACATCATCACAGGAAGGCTTTTTTACATGCAGCCGTCACTGTTCTTTGAATCTCAATAAAAGAACTGCACTTGAAAGGGAAAAACAGTATAAATCAGTGATTAGAGTCTTCTCTCACTCTTCCTCTTTCTCTGTGCCCTCGTTTTGCACTCACAGACGCTGGCTCGCACGCGCACCGTGACGCAAGCCGGCGGACGCAACACACACACAGTTCCCCGCGCACGCGTTCACAGAGGAACACTCAAAGCAAGGGCTGGAGCGGGAGAAGCAGAATCCATTTTACCGACGTAATTTTGTCTGACAGGAGTGACAGATACTGTTTTATGACTGAATGGGTTTCTCCACGCTATTAGGAACTCATTCTCCCATAATGCATCTTGCCACAGTGATAACTCTCCCCGTGAGACTGGCATAGAGAAGGTGCTCAGAGAAGGAGCCTTGAACACAGTTTTTGTTCATTGTTTTGATTGATTTTATAATATTTTCTGCTTTGATTAGCCTGGTTTTCGTGCATTACAGCATTTGACAGTCAAATACAGCACTGTAGAAAGCTGAAGTGACGAAAAGAAATATTTTAGAATTGATACATAGAATACAATATGCTTTATTCATATCTATTCTTTGTTTTCATACAAATGTCACAAATAACTTGAAATCAAAATACAGTGCACTGAAGATTAGAATAAAATTGTCCAGAAAAAATCAACGTATCGTGGCTTTTAATCTCTGACCGGTGATAATGTGATAGCCTCTTTGCTTCCTGCAATGCAGTAATCCCGCCGGCCCTATCACTTTAACCTCCCACTGGCCTGACTGTCAGATCACATCCAGACATTTTTTGCAACAGTATTAGCATTGTGTGCATGTAATATCTGGTATTATGTCCAAGCAGATTCAGCTTTCTCTATCTCTTTCTCTCTCTCTCTCTCTGACGGTCGATAAACTCAAGCCCTCCTCCTTTCTGGGCATTAATTTATAACCCTTCTTTCTTTAATTAGAGAGAAGAAGACACTGGGGAAGGAAGGAGGGATGATGAGAGCAGCAGGACAGAGAGGGGGAATGCTGAAGTCAGCTTCTTTGTTCCATCTTCCTCCTCATCATCCTCTCATTTTGCAAAGTGTCTTCCAAGAATATTTGACTCACTTTGTTACTAGATTATACTATTGACTGAACCGATCAAAGATTCTTCAATTGTGCCCATCAGGTCTGTTATAAATGTGCATGAGAGTACTGCATGAATGCGCCAAACAGGCACAATATTATGACCACTGACAGGTGAAATGAATACACCTGATGATCTCCCCGATAGTGCACGATGCAGGCTGGAATTCACACCATCTTGTGAAAACCATTTTCTCATCTTCATTTCAGTCTTCAGACCCATTTATTCACAAAATGACTTTGGCCGTTTCTAACACTGTTGTGCGTTGCTGCCTTGATGCTTTCAATACATTCATTAAGTTGATGTGATTGTTAAGCAATCTGCCCACTTGACGGCAGTTGTGGGTTAATTTTGGAACAAAATGGTGAACTCACTAATGAAAATCTTGATAATGTATATTCTGCGGAAAAGGCGTCAAAAGAAGCGACAGATTAGAGAGAGGTGGTCTGAGCAGTCATTGCAGTTTCTGTTTCCTTCATCTCTTTTGCTGATTGTGTAACTGAACTGCTGAACTTTACCGTATTATAGTCCAGCTTGGTCCAATCCAGATGCAACCCTGTTTTCTTCATCTGTCCCTTCTTCACATAGTTTATCTTTAAATTGTGTTCAAAATTAAGTTGAGTTCTTTTTTAATCTGCACCTTATGAAAAATAATATTTAGGATTAGAATCTACCTTGCAGATGAATGTGTACTTATCCATTGGATTGTTAGTCAACTCATAAAATGAACAATATTAGCATCCTGATTGGCATCAGTACATATTACAGTGAGCCAGTTATCATATAAGCAATGAGCAATAATAGATCATATTTTACCACAGTATTAAAAGCAGCAGTTTAAGCTGTGCATGTTTATAGTTAGCATCAATCTATTGAGTTTGACTAATTTATCAATTACTGATAAAGAGACAAACAGCTTTTGGGCACTGTTGATAAAAAACAACCTTTGTATCCAAATCCTCAAATGTGACGGGGAAGATCTTGGGTAACATGAGAGGTGTTTAGCTTGTACAAGTAGATGCAACTTAGCTGCAAAATTATTTGTTTACTCTTCCTGGGTTTTCGAAGTCAGATAAATTTTTTGGAAGCATTCTTGAGGCGCAGATTAATGCATCTTACATTTTAGAGTGTTTCCACTTTGAATCGGTGCATCTAGTTCAGGGTCACATTTGGTCTCTTTGTTACCTGGCTGGTAGATGGCCTCCTTTCCTATTCTGCAGTTTTGCTGATATACCCATTTTGGCAAGTTTCTTTAAGGTCATTTACATAATTCCAAAAGCATTAAGTTATGCATAAACAAACAGGAAATACATCATAGTGAGTTGAGACTTTTGCAAGGCACCTGCATAATGTAATTTAATGTTGTGAAAAATGACAATAGCATTTATAATCATTATTATTGTAATTGTGACGCACAGTGATGTGCCAGTGCTTTTGTCTTTCTTCTTCACCCTAATCCTCACTATTTCCTTCATCACTAGTCCCTTTTCCTACTGACACAAGCATGTGTGTCTGTAGACGCAGTCACTCACATGTGAAATGCAAAACAGCTGGGCTAAGACAGATAGCCAAAAGCGGACAATCCCCAGAGACTGAAGGTGACACACCAGAGAACCGCACCTCGACATACTGTCCTGCTTCACTCTCTCTTTGACACAATTTCCACACACACACGCACACGCACGCAGGCACGCACTCTTAGGGCTGCGGCTGACAGCAGAGTGAGCTGTTGACAGTCTTGCAGGCTAACAGCGGAGAAGAGACTCTAATCCCTGTCAAAGGGTAGAAAACCACTCAAAGCAAAACAATTAAAATGCTAATTTCATTTCCTTCTCTCTGCTTGCCTGTTAATGACTTAGCCAAGCATGCGGGCTTAGAACCGGCAGCGTGTGAGTGTTTATGTGTTCATAGGTAAAAGCGCCATTTTATGACTGCAGGGTCAAAGGGGAGGCCAGATTAAAACTGATCCGTGAATCATGTGTGTAAAAGTGCCAAGTGGGTGCTTTGAAAAAAAGAAGGAAAAAAGCACAATTACTAACTTGAGATACAATAGCCGACCAACAGCTGGTAGGTCGGCTAGAATTTTTTCAATAAATGAACTACAAAAAAGATGAATCCTAACTTTACTTCACTGAGGAAATGTTGACCAAGCTTTTTAATTTTTGTCTTTAAAGGTATCTGTTCCTGAATATGTAAGTGAATCATCTCTAATACTGTCATATTAGGCACCTATCCAAACTAAACAACTCCAACATTCTGGTACGTAGTAAAGTGATGAGACAATTTTCAACATCCAGAGAATATAGACATAATACACTTACATCCATGAAAAATGAAAGTTTGTTTGTCACATAGACAAACAAAATGCCTTCTGGAGGAAAGGTTTTATTGTCAGGTAAAGCAAAGGTTGGACTTCTTTGCTACAATGACAAAACATTTGTTTGGAAGAGTCCAGGTGAGGCTTTCAAACTTAAGAGTATTAAACAAATATATGGTGGTTGTAGCATCATCTTGTAGGTCTGTTTCACTGCCAGTGGTATTAGTGAATTGAAAACACTGAATGGAAAAAATGCAGATGAAAAACTAGCCTCAAATTCTTCAGCTTATTCTCAAATCAACATCTTGGCAGTTTTGTCTCCAATAGGACAGGGATCACTGACAGACATCAGAACTTTGATAAAGAAGGAATGATTTATGCTTCTAGATTTGCTGACATCTAAACTATTTTGGAACTGTGAAAAGTATGCTTAAATGTGGGATCTATGCCAACAGGCTGATCATTGAAAAAATGCTCTACCTTTACTAATTTGAAGAATTATGCCACAAGTGTGTTATGCTAACAAAAAGTGTTTTTCTGCAAATTCCTATGATGAGATTAAACAAATCTACAATAGAAACACTATCAGATGACTCCGCATTCAGGCTTATATGAAGCCAGGAGACAGTGAGGAAGAAGAGATAGAGGCAAGATTTCTGCAGTAGAGGGGAATTTTGTGTCTTTTTTTTTTTTACTCTACTGTATTATTAATATAATAGGTAATGCAAAGCATTGTGTCTGTTGCTGTTTTTCTCTTTCTCTTTGCTTTCTCTATCTGACAGTAAGGCATAGGCTGTCAGGCCCCCGACACATAGATATTTACAGGGAGATGTGAATGGGTAAAGGTCTTCCATAGGGGAATCACTGACATCACAGCTCTGGAAACTTTCTGAAATACAACCAGTCTCACAGCTTCTGTAGTGGAACACTTCCCCCTGTTACATTTTTGGACATACAGTATAGGTTTGCATTTATAGCAAAACCCGAATATGACGTTTTCCACCTACACTCTTTGCATCTGTCATTTTGGTATCTCTCTGTTGTTTCTTCGAATTTAGCCTCTTCTTACACACATTTTCTATTACCTATAAAATGTGGGTAATATATTGCCACAGGATGATCTGAAAAAAGGTAAAATGATAAGAATTTAAACATCTAGTCTTTGACACAGTACTATTTATCCAAAATGGTTTGATTATGCAATCACATGCCTGTAGCCACTTGCAATTGAGCCCAGTGGTTCAAAGATCCACACCAAACAGCAGCCATAGGAATGGAAGCACACCTAACTTAGATCTGCAAATTCACTGAATTCAGTTATTTCTTTAATGCACATTCGCTGATGAGGGTGCTTTTGCATGTAATCTGTTTGTTTTCATGCTACATTTTCCTCCCCCTATCAACAGATGGGAAAACTTGACAATCGCAGCCTGACACTAAAATACCCAGTGTGGCCACGGTTCAACTCTTTTGGCGATGCCGAGCTTGATGACAACCACCTGTCCATTGTCACCTTGGAGGAGAAACCCTTTGTTATTGTGGAGGATGTTGAAAGACTCACTGGTACCTGTATGAGGAACTCTGTGCCCTGCAGGAAGCATATCAAAGAGTAAGTTTGATGCTGCCTTTTCTACAAGTCAGTTAGGTTTGTTGGAAATACCCTAGGCATAGATTGTGCATCAGACTTTTCCACATGGATCAGAAATGTTGTGACGTATCGATAAAAGTACAACAGTATGCTTTCTCAATGTATTGTACGAATTGTTTGACAGACCAACTTTTTGTTGGTCTGTCTGGTTCAAAGGGTATGGAGACTTTTGCAAGACATTTTAGTCATAAAATGCCAAAACAATTTAAGGTGTTGAAAGTGCATGATCAATTTTCTAACTACTTTAGTTCTGTTGCTGTGTTGCTCTCTTCCCCCTGTCATGAGTAGTGACAGAGGTGCAGTATTCGACCTATGCAGCAGCTTCTTTCCTCCCACTGAAAATGGAGGCGACTGCTGAACTAAGCAATTTACTTCCTTTCCTAACAAATTTTCTCCCAGAAAACTCTTGCTTTTAGCTGATTTCAAGGCAAACACATTGTGAGGCCATGTCACTAAAAGGCTTGGCCAATGCTGGACCAACACTTTCAATCGGGGTTTTAGATAATTTGCTAATAAGTCCTTTCTCCACAGAGAAAAATTAGACGACATGAAGCAAGACTGTCAGACCTTTAGCTGTAGCTGCTATGCGTCATTTACTTCCTGCTTACATATACAGTTCTGATCAGAAATTTCTATAAATGGTGTCAACTACTTGACACACACTGTCTCTCTCAGATGGCTCAAGAAATGTGTTTTTGGTGGATTTAAAAATAAGTCTAAAATTCCACATTTTACAAAGTTAGAATTATGCTTTGAGCATGTCAGCATCCAGATCAAACAGGATATGGCCTAGATATTGATGTTTCTCAAACCAGAATGAACTGCATTACTTAATATTAAGGAAGGTCAACAATGTAAATATTCTAATTGGCAAACATTTCTTTAGAACTCATGAAATATTTCTTTTTTTTCTCATTAGCACACCATTAAAAATGGCCACAAATCAACACAAAACACTGCATTTGTGTCTCGGGTTTCCACCATGACTACAGAGAGAGCTACACAGAGCGAGAGAGATGATTAAACAGTAATGGGGGTCTAAGGGAAGAGGCTGAAAGAGATTATCATCCAGAATCACTGTGAAGTAGGGCGGAGGATAAAGCATCTCCAAGGACAAACACAAACACACATTCACAAGTTCATAAACACTCCCAGTTGCCACATGTCCACTCACAGACCAGTGCATTCAGCCCTGTTGCTTCCTCCCACAGAGCAATTCCCACTCAAGCATCCGTGGCGTCCATTTGGATGGAGAAAGAGGGCTAGATGGAAGGGATGAAAGAAGCAGTAAATGGGGAGTGGCAGCAGAAGAGTTGGATTGGGGTTTGAAGGGTATCCATGCATGCAAAAATGTAAATTCACTCATCCAGGCTTTCCCTGAGAAAAAGCCATACTAACTGAAACACACAATCATACGCAGGCCTTCAATGCCCTCTCTGGAGACCCTCCCAGCCCAATAGTGTTACTGTGTGAAGTTGGCCTGACAACTTCACAAACAGCCTCTGTTATATCAAAGGCTCTTACTCCCTGAACTACAATGAGTTCATGAAGGCTGCTTTAAAAGTTCATTCTCTTGTCTGAAACTCTGAACAAGTCAGAACCAAATGTAGATTTCTTTTATTCCCTCAGTCTTGTGCTTCCCCTGCATAAAAATGCTATTTTTATTAGAAATTCATAAGTTACTTAAACCACAGAATCTGTGAATGTGTCCAAAATCTCTCAGATAAAAGTTTTTCTTCTTTCTTCTTGGTTGTGCCTGGAGAAGCTGTTTTAAAATAACCTAACATCACCTTTGATTTCACTTTGTTATTACAAATTTTATTACTGCATGTATTTCCATATCTACTCAGTTCATTTTTATTTATAACCAATTTAAAACCAATGGTATTTCAAGGAACTTTACATGACACATAGGTCTAATTAATCACAATTTACACAGAAGAACCAATCTATATATAATTCTAGTACAATCCAATTATATGGTCAGATCTAGATCCAGTTATGTACAGACATTTTAGTCAAATGTATAAGTCCTAGTCAACTTTCATTGGTCCTCTGATGCTAATTGAAAGAAAAATACATCTGAGGAAGCCCATTGTATCAAGTCACTTACTTTGCAGCAAAATTTCCAAATCGATGATGTAGTGACGCAGGAAGTGCACTACTGATTTTAACAGGAACGTCATGACGGATTGGCAGAACAGAAAGGTGATTAAGGAAAAACAAAGAGCACAGTTGAACTCAGCAAAAAATCTTAATCAGCATCTTTTTCAAGGAAAGAGAGATTAAAACATAATTACTCAGTACAAACTTACGACATAAATAGCTTTGACAGTTTCTCTGTTTAGGGACGAGCTAAACACTGAAGCACTGAGTCATAAGTTTCAATGATTCTGCCTTTGAATGACAGAGAACTTTAAAACCAAGTTCTTTCTCTCTTTCCCCCTCTGCGTCTCCAGTCAAGGAGGACTTGATGGCATTGCATCTGCAGCGTCTTGCCATCTGTGTGTGTGAATCTGAGAGCAGAAAAGTTCAGAAACTTCTGACACACACACACACACACACGCGCGCACCAACACAAACCCACACCCACGCACAGAGTGCATTCACGTTCAAGAGTTCACTTCAACTTTCAGCCACCTGGGAGTCTCATTTAACTTTTAAATATGTGCTAATTAGAGGACGCCAACGTCGTCCTTTAATTTAACATTCAAATTTGACAAAGAGTGAGAGAGCAAAAAAAAAAAGCTTGCAGACTGTGACTCTACAGTTGTTATTCTGGTCTGTTTCACCAATGTGCGCCTGGGAGTTCATGGCCACTGCTCCAAAGTCTAAATGCCAACAATCAGGGAAAATTGTATCAAAGTGACGTTGCTTACTTTTCTGCTGCTTTGATTGAACAGTTGCCTCACTAAAACTGGACATTTGGTGATCATGTTACCGGCTCTCTGCAAAATAGTTAACATTGGTATTGAAAATAAGGATAGATACTTCATCAGAAAAGTATCTCTTGGGTACTCTCTTTTATATTTTTATTTATTGAGCTACCATTACTTGAAAAGGATGAATGAAGTTACCAGAATTAGAGCCATGGGTATGTGATTAACCAGGAAAAGGAAAGGAAGACAATTAGCATTTTCTCTCTCTCAATTAAATATTCTTTCTAATCATGTCTTCTTTTTAACATCTGTTACCAAGCAAAGCATTGCTTAATTGAGTTATAATGGTGGTCTTTATTGTTGTGTTTCTGTAGCAACACAACTGAGGCTGGTGGAACATATATCAAAAAGTGCTGCAAAGGCTTCTGCATTGACATTCTGAAGAAGATTGCCAAGTACGTCAAATTTACGTATGACTTGTACCTGGTAACCAATGGCAAGCATGGCAAGAAAATCAACAATGTCTGGAATGGGATGGTGGGAGAGGTAAGTCTCTGTGTAAAACAAGATCTCATCAAAAAGTATATGCTGTCAGAAAAAAACAATATTTGATCTTACGTGCTCCAAAATATAAAGAAATCGCAGCAAATTCTGAATAAAACCTATTTGTATTTATTGCTTGGCCTCCACTTATAGTGTCTTTGAAAATTTGAACAAACTAAAAAATAACAATCTTGTGAGTTTGACTTTTTCAACTAAATTACTGATAGAAACGATCTGTTCAATAATATTTTGGATACGTAAGGAAAAACTGCATGTTTTACAGTTTGAGTGTCTAAATGTTCATTGATGTATATAAAGACACATTTAATGTGGAAACTACTGAGTTCATTGAAAACAAATTTAAGCAATGTCTATTTAATGTTCTTTATCCCCTGCTCCTTGCTATTTTTCTTCCATATTTTTTTTTTAAATCACATCACCCCATTCCTACTCAATCCTTGCACTCCTCCCTCTTCACCACTTCTCAAAAAGGTGGTCTATAAGAAAGCCGTCATGGCCGTCGGATCTCTGACGATCAATGAGGAGCGTTCTGAGGTCATCGATTTCTCCGTCCCGTTCGTAGAAACTGGGATCAGCGTCATGGTCTCACGTAGTAATGGAACTGTCTCGCCATCAGCTTTTCTCGGTAACTGCTGTCAGTTTTATCAATTGTTTTTGTGTGAGTGTGTATACTTTGATCTGGAGGAATCAGCTCAATTCCTTTCTCACGACACTTCAAAAGTTAACCAAAGGGTGATGAAAACTCCTGCTGTATCGGCTCAGTTTGCCGCGGAGTTTCTCAGGAAGTTCCTGCGCACAAGACATTTCCAAAAGTCCACCAACTTGCAAACGGAATTAAGCAAAAATTCCTGCAAGCTGAAACACACAGGCCAATACCAGTATGCTGTACACTGACACAAACTCACACCCAGGTTCACACGCTGACATGGATGCTGCACGCAGTTAGTGCTGTGAAAGTGGCTATTATGGGGGCTTACCAGGAAAACCCTTAAATGGCTGCTTGCCAGCAGACACACACTTTTCTTGCACAACCCTCACTCAGTGCTCTGCGCTATGCCAACAGTCCCCCCTACCCCTCCATACATAAAAGGAGAGTTTAATCTCTGCAGCAGAGTTGTGAGCTCAGAGGGAGGACAGTAGTGCTGACACCAGGGCTTCCTACACTATTTTGTGCCTCGCATAATCAAATGCAAGTATATGAGGTTTTCCGTAAGCACTCTAAATGCACAGGGCACAGCTTGCAATCCACTCTGTTGGTTCCTCCATGTGCACAAAATTGATCTAATTCCTTCAGTTCACTGCAAAACAGACCGAGGAGAAACTAAATGAAAATGTGTGAGAAATTTTGATTTAATCAGTGTTAATATTAATATCTGTACCTTAAATGTTGTCTTTCACAGAGCCATTCAGTGCATCAGTGTGGGTGATGATGTTTGTGATGCTCCTACTGGTGACTGCAATGGCTGTCTTCATGTTTGAGTACATCAGTCCTCTTGGCTTTAACAGAAATCTGGCACAAGGAAAAGGTGAGCTCAACATAAACTTCTTATTTATATATTTATATCGGTACACTTTTTAGGGGGAAAAAAAAAATCCTCAATATTATTTATTTTATTTAAAGAAAATCACAACTTTTGCTTTTAAATAGTCTAATAAATGTAGGAATTTAAAGTTCAGCTTTGAGCCAAAACAGTGCTAAATTGTTAAATTTGTCAAATCGTTTTCAAAATACAGGGTGAGAGAGTCTAACTTTTTTTGCTTTTTTGTCACCCAACAGCAATAACAACAGCCACAGTATATGCAAAGCACTCAATGCAAACAAATTTGCATATCATGTTGCATTGAGTTTTCTACTGAGAACCAAAAAGTGATGCACCACAAATAGCTTAAGAGTGGTGTAAGCATCTTCAGTGCTTGTGTCAGCTAGCTCTGTCAATACCACAGGGCAACAACTAAATTGCTTGGTTTTGTAAAAAATAAGACATACTTTAAGAAGACAAACACTATACCAACCCTAAAGTTGTTACCTTAGCCTAGACTTATTTTATGCCTATATATAAACATACTGATATCAATTATGTTGCACTAAATATAAAAAAAATAAATAAAAAAAAACAAAAAAAAACATCACAATGATGAGAAATACAATGCTATTTAAATATGCAATCTCTCAAGATATGAGACCTTCTTACACTCCAGGCTCATTGTAACACCCAGAAAAGGTTATATATTTGGAGCCCTTAGAAAAAAATAAAGTGATATCTTAGAGCACCCTTTGTTGTGATTGAGATACATTATGTTTGTTATTTCAAATATGTAATATATAATGAAACAATGCAGTATTTTTGTTGTTTGAAGAAAATGGATAAAATAGTGTCTTGTCTTAGATGGAGGAGATCAAACCACATTTTGAAGAAGGGTAGCACTTCTCACGTCTCTTGTGCTTTCCTAAGAAATCCATGCAAGTCCCTGGTTAGATGTAGCGCAATGACCACTACTTTCATAACTGTGTCCGGTTTTGACTAAGATATGTACAAAAACACTAGGATGAACAGTGTGTTTGCAGTGAACCCTCTATGCCCCCAACATTATTGAAAAACTGATGTTTCATATAATGTCTGGTAGTGCAACTTACGTTTACTTTAACATCTGTCTCTTCCTCTTATTGTATCTCTCAGATCCCCATGGTCCTTCTTTTACCATGGGCAAGGCCGTTTGGCTGCTGTGGGGTCTGGTCTTTAACAACTCTGTGCCAGTGCAAAACCCCAAAGGAACCACCAGCAAGTTCATAGTGTCGGTTTGGGCCTTCTTTGCTGTCATCTTCCTGGCCTCCTACACTGCTAACTTGGCTGCCTTCATGATTCAGGAGGAGTTTGTTGACCAAGTCACTGGGCTGTCAGATAACAAGGTAAGGGCAAACAAAGTGAGAAAGGGCTATGTAAATGTTGCTTAGCAATAATTTAGAATGTCAGTGAGAAGCTGGGCCATTGATTGAATAGTTGAATATAATGTACTGTAAATATGCTTCGTATACTTGGTCCTTGGATCGTAGGAAGAGGGTAAAACTGTTTTCTAAATCCAGCCAGCTTAATTTCATTGATTCTCATGTGATAATTATAATGTGCAGCAAGTGTATTCCCTGCTCTTTCAATGGCTCTCACCTTTATCATTTTGTTTTACTTCTGGGTATTGTTTTTAATACCTTGTTCAAATATGGATGTTTTCCCAAATTCATGTTAAGGTTCAAGTCTTTTACTTCAAGTTCATATGAGATTTCTAATGACTAAAATAATAGTCTCACATTGGATAAAATGCAAATTTGCTTAATTTGGATCACTACTATTAAAAGCTGTGAATCATTTTGAAAATTAATTCAAAATAACTAAAAAATATGCATATCCATTTATATTCAAAAGGAAAATAAATCGTAGTAGGTTAACACCAGTTGTACATTTGGAAAATAATAGTAGTGAACACTGGAATATTTACCAGAATTAATTCTGCCTAATTATCCACACATCCCAGGTTAATAAATCAAACACATTCTTTAACAATCTTTATGTTATCAAGTTTGCGGCTCCTCCATTTTGCAGTTTAGAACCATTTTTAGAAGCACTGGACTCAGAAGTTGTTCATAATAAGCTCAGCACTTTCCGTTCCACCAGATTTTTGCCAATTGTTGCTGCTGCTAGTCTGAAGGAGCTGTGTGGGGAAGGCGCATGGGAGGAGTGCTCTGTGAGAAAGAAGCCTGGCTGGACCCTGCAGCTCCAAGGAGGAGCTTTGGGAAAATAGGTGGTGAAGTGAATGAGAAATTGTTTATGCACCCCTGAATGGCTTTCAACGGGAGAATAAAGGACTTCTCAAACATGCATGAAAGAATCAAAGCAATCCAGGTACATTTTTGAAGAGGGAATGACATTATAAATTGACATCACTCTCAAAAAAAAAAAAAAAATTATTACACGTGTCCTCTCTTCCCGATTTAAAGTGGTTGGCATTAACCAGTTCCTATTTATCATGAGTAAATATAACTTAGGTTTAATCTTCAGTTTAATGGGGAAATATGTATGACATTCAGGCCTGTACAGGACAGATTAAAAAATACTTTATCTCTTTCTTTCTGTTTGTTCAACTAAAGACTTAATCACTGTTTAAAACTAAGTGACACCTGTGTTAAATTTAATATTTGAAGGGAAAAGGATTTAATTTACTAAAAATGTACTTAGACTATTGTTTTAGATCAGCATTTCACATAATTAGCATTATTAATAAATGGAGAAGTCATTGCTCTGTTCATTCCTCATTGACTAAGTAGATTTTAACTATGAGATTTACATTATTTTTAAACATCTCACAAATACTACAAGTAGGTATCTCCATGTGGGGATGACTTCCAAGTAGAAGGACGGTTTGTTTGCTGCAGACCACTATTCAATTTCTTGCATTCCTACTGTAACCATTATATCCCATGCCCAATATAGTCAATAATGAGAAAGAAAGACTGCTGACAAGAGATTATTCTGACAACATGGTGAAATCCTAAAGAGTACTAACTTTCAAAATGTACAGAGCTGTAAAGCTGTCTAATTTCCCGCTCGACCTGATACCAATTTGACGCCAGCTAAGTAGTTGTCGGTTGCTTAGGTTTAAGCAATAGGTCAACCTGAAAAAGCTGAATACAAACTAGTTTAAAAGGGTCACATCATTAAAATGTTTGTTTAATTGGCATTTTTGTGAATTAAAATGATTAAATTAAATGATCAAATTTACAACCTATACTTGTTTACTATCTATCTCTAAATACGCATATTACATTTTTTGTGGTTAAAAAAAAAGAGAGAAAGTTGGTTATGCTATGAGGAAGAACATTTTAAATGCAAGAGGCAAAGGTCAAACAAGATGTAGCGAAACAAATAAAAAAATAAGTGTAAAGGGCAGAGATTTCCTACGGACACAGTTTCAGATGTATGACTTGGTGCTACAAGGGAAAGTGTGATGTCACGAGCTTTGACACTAAGCAGACTCTGAGAGAGAAGCAGGGAAGGACTTAGAGAATAAGGGGTACACCAACTGGCATGGGTGAGGAGGAGAGGGGGCAACTGAGGACTAGTGAAATGCCAAGACTTACAAGATGGTACATGACAAACAAGCGGACAGATATGGGCCAGGCTGACAGTTTAGGTAGAGAACAGAATAATGTGGCTGTGTGGGAAGCAACATACCAAGAAAGACGAGGAAGGAATGAATGGGCCAGACTAAAATGAGGAATGACTGGCCACATTGAAAGAGGCTGAATATTGACCCATTAACGCAATATTAAAGCTCAGCTTGATTTTATTTTAACATGCTTGTCTTTTACACAAAGTCAATGCTTAGCTTTGGACAACTGAAAACCAGAGAAACTCAAATAAGTGACGTTCGTTTAGCTACAAAACCAATTTCAAAAGGGACGATTTATGTAAAATTTACTTATTTGAGTATTATATAGTGTCATTATGTTATTCCCTCATTAGAAACATTCCTGGAGTGTTAGTTTAATTCTTTCACATGTTTTTGAGAAATGTTTGTATCTGCTCTTGCAGATATTTTGGGGGTGCCTAAACGCTTGCCCATACAATGCACCACCTATTTCCACAAAGCTCGTCTTTGGAGCTGCAGTCCCCAGACTAGCTTCTGAATCACAGAGCATCACACACCCCACTCAGCTCCTCCAGACTAGTGGCAGCAGCAATTAGCAAAAACCTGATGGAACTGCGAGTCTTCTGAGCTCATCAGCCCAATGCCCTTAGGAAGTCTGTTACAACCCCTCCCCCCAATTTTCTTTTAAATGATGTTTGATGTGCAATGTATTTTTATAACAACTGAAGGTAACACAGTTACTCAATGGTACTATGTGTCTGGAATTTACATAATAATACCCCTGTAAGTAACACTCTAACTCCCTTAATTCCCATTGTGATTTTTTTTTTAAGTTTTAAGTTCAACTTTTTGTGTACTGTATTTGTTGTAAATTTACTTTGAGATAATTTACTTCAGTCACTTTTTATGACTACAAATGCAATGACTACAAATAAAAATTGTGATTTTTGCATTTTAGTTATTGCTTGCTAGTAAGTTTCTTATTTCAATAATTTACATGGCGTGCACTGAACCAATATGTTGGCAAGTTTGCGGAGTCTTAGACTGGACTAGTTTGATAGAATGCCGTGGGGTCTGTTTATATATTACTATTTGACTGCCTCTAGCATTCGTACAAAAGAGATTTGAGTAAATAACTCTAACACAGATATGGATTTTAGCTATTCTGTTGCTCTGTTGTCATGGTCTTTCCAATAAGATTCTTATACAAGATGCAGTTCTGACCACTGTCTACTGATAATTTATTCAGAGAAAGTGCTTTGCCAATCTGAATTTCCCCAGTGGGCTAGAAATGTCTCATCACTGAACCCTTTAGAAATATGTGCCCTCTTCCGACCTTACAGCTCAACCTCAGAAGAGTCACATGCCATGAAAAGAAAGAAAGATGAGGCAAAAGAGGGTTGTAATAACAAGTGCTTAGCATGGAGATAGATGTCCAAGGGAAATTGGTTTGAGTAGTTCAAAATAGTTCATTTGCATTTGTCTTTAGCAAAACCCACTTGTTATGTAGAACACTTGTACAGTTGGAGACCATTTGACCACTCCTGGCATAAACATGAACAGTGTTGGCTTTTCTGTAAACACCACGGATGCTGTACATTCAATAAGAGAAGTAAGAGAGGGAGAGTGTAAAGTAAGCACTTTTCTAATGAACAAGATAGTTTGACTTTATAAGTTACTGTCGGCAGTTTTTAAAGTTTATGCAACATATTTCAACAACCAGATCTTACAATTAAAAAGGCTCCAGAGTGTCATCCATTGCACCTCTATGGTTCTGAAAATAACAGTTTGCATGGCTGGACGAAAGCAAAACACAATCCTTCCCAACAGAGTCTAAACTGTTGTTTCTTTGGTTGAGCCCTGAAATTGCAGATTAAAATTTTTGCATGAATGGAAAATAGAAATTTATCTATTTCTGATGCATTGAAATGTACAGAAATAGAAATGTATCAGTGGAGCAGTGACTTACTTTCCCCTTTAAATATATAAATAAATATCTTGTAATTTGTTTGATACATCAAATCCTATATAATTATTTTTATATGAAATAAAAATTTAAATAGGTAACTGTGTTTTGCTGTCAAATGTCATAAAATAAATGAAAAGGTGTCTACAGTCTTCTAGATAAGGAAATCCCTAATAATTAAAATAAAATAAACAAAAGTAAAAATAAAGATGCATTGTAGTACATATCTTGCAAATTTGTAGGCACGGAGTCAAGTTTTCAGAATAGAATTTACATAGTGACCTTTGAACTACAAAAGCACTTTTTCCTTGATATGCACATCCATCATATTTACATTTTAAATTACATTCTTGATCCTGATCAAACATTGTAGCCTCTGCAAGTAATAGATTCTGTGTTAGAACAAATAAAATGTAAATAAAATGTGTGATATGCTGCTTTTTAATTTAGTCAGGAGAGCTACAAATATTTAAATAAATTGCAAATTTGAAATGTGTAATATTTATAAAGCATTGTTTTACAAATTGAATAGAGACGCACACATCAGCAGGAAACTTCCAAACCCCAAATTAAAAAAAGCTGAAATGGATAATACACGTAGGTTTCTGACATGAAGGGAAGGTTGTGGCAAGCTGGTTTCTAGAATTTCTTTACATTGACAACGATGTACTTACTGTACCTTGCAGGAAATGGTAGCTTGAGATAAAGTAAAATGACTAGGAACAAATCAGAGTAAAAATGTAATTGACACTAAATCCATCTGTATGATTGGATTTTATTACTTTTATGTTGAAAATGCATTGAGGCGATACTTTTGGAAATTGGCAGTGTATGAAAAAAGAAAAACTGTTGGATCTGTTTTAACTTACCTTCTTTACAAAAAATCTGTTACAATTTTTCCACCTCTTTTTGCTCAGTTTCACAGTGTAAGCTTAGCAGTTTTTATAATCATATCCTGCTCTTGTTTGTTTGTCCCACCTCAGTTTCAGAATCCATATGCGTACTCTCCTCCGTTCCGCTTTGGGACAGTCCCGAATGGATCCACTGAAAGGAACATCAGGAAGAACTACCCAGCCATGCACCAGTACATGGTGAAGTACCATCAAACTGGTGTTGTGGACGCACTTGTCAGCCTCAAATCAGGGTAAAAATGCATGTTTTCTTTTGTTTCCATCTTGGAAGTGCCTCTTAACACCTTTTACACAAATTCAAATTTAGATTACCGTAATATGTATTTTGTACATATGGGTGTTATTATTCAAATGTGTGAGCTTGCGTATGTGTTTGACAGTTCCTCTTAGACTGGGCTTCATTAAAAAGAATAGCAGAGATATTTTTAGTATTGGTTACATTTGTAGGACTGCTGTTGTGTGGCTGTCTGCGTATCTGTATTCCTGCGAACAAATGAAAGGTGATGCAACACTAGTATCCACATTAGCATCCATATTTACTTTCGCAAACACGTGTGAAGTTACATGGCTGTCTACTGCACATGCTTAGGTTGTTTGCAGTTCACACAGAGCTCACATGCAAGTCGCATATATTTGCAAATGTGAATGGCCGACGCAAAAAAAATAATCTGATTTGACCAAAAATCGGAATTGAGCATTAAGGCCTGCAGTGTGAATTTAGAGTAGGTCATTTTAGCTCCCTGTATGAGAACGAGTACGAAGTTTACACGTTTTGAATTTTTTAACTTACTGTGGTCTAATTGAACCTTCACTGAGTATGAAAAGTGTGACTTGAATAAATACTGCATAGATTGCTACTATAAAGTAAGTTATGACAGTAGGTAATAAAAAGATATTCTCATGTTAGTCATGTATGTCTGCACAGCAAGCCAGCTGAATATGTGTGCATTCATTTATACTCTGGATAATATTTCTATTTGACAGCATTAGTGGATAAGCAATACCGCAACAAGCTTGATAGCAGGATTAGGTCTCATAATACATAATGCTGACAAGATTTAAAAATAAAATCTGTTACAGTCACAAGAATAGAACCTGTTAAAATCGATTTGAATCTAAGTGCGAATAACACCCAAGCTTTAACTCTTGACTTTTTAATACCATCAAATATTGTATTCATACACCTTCTTGATCTGATGCACACTCTGTAATTATCTGTTCTAGTTTTACTTAGTAACTTGAGGATGTTCAAATTGCTAATTTAGTGTAAGATTATTCACATTTTAATTTTGATTTGAGGGAAAGAAAAATGTCAAGAATTTCATAAGTCATTGTTTTAGGATTTTTTTTATACTGAATTAAAGTTTAATAACTTCAAAAGTTGTAAACAATATTAGGAAGGAATACACTTTCTAATATTCCTAAAGGTATTTTGGATTTAAGAGTCAACGAGCTGTACATGAATGAACTCTGAAGGAGCATTTCCACAACTCAGTCATAGAATAAGTCTACAGAGAATAGTAGCTCTGCAGGATAACTTTCAATAAATAAAACACAATGCAAATGAGGATCTAGGGCTGGATGATATAACTGAAAAATGTATCTCGACAAAAGCATTTCTCATCAGTAGATATCAATAATTATTGATTAGCTTTCTTTTTGTGAAACATCTGAAATACTTCAAAACTGGTGGGGTGACCTTTCTTCTATCCACAGATTTCACTCCACATTGTTGTTTTTTATTTTTTAAGCAGTTATGAGGCACAGTGGCGAAACTTGGAACTGCTGCGCATGTTACTCAACAGGTTGTTGCTACCTTACCAATCAGGGAGATGCTGATGTCTTCAACCTTGCTTCACTGGCTGAGTAAAGTTGAGCAAAGCCTTTCCTCTGCTTGTATCCCCCAAAATGCCTTGCAGTTCTGGATCGTACTTCAGTGAAATTATTGAACAATCTATCGGACGCAATTTCTATTGATATTTATCACTTGTCTTTTGCAATATATATTCTTATTGATTTATTGCCCAGCCCTAGGATCTACCATTTACTTCATAGGTCCGGATTATTAGTCTGATATTTTTGGTTCAATAATTAATATCTGCCACAAAAAATGATGCACGTTTGTAGTACAGGGGTGCTGATGGTGATGTGCAAACCATAAGACTGACCTCATAATGCAAGTTCAAGTAAGTATTTTTTCTGATTTACCTACATTGTGGATGATTGCATGTCTGCCTAATTGACAATTTAACTTCCTCAATTAAATATGTCTATACAGAGTCCTAGTTCAATACTTTTTTTTTTTGTTTGTTTTTGGAGATTGACCAATCTTTGGTCCCAAGAGGAATTTCTGCAGAAAATTTATCTTTTTACAAAGTCCTCTGATTTACTGCATAGTTCAACAATTTTTACAGTTTTTTGTAAACAGTTTGGTTCAGTGCTAAGGGGTGTAGCCGCAATATATTTGCACTTAAAATTATCTTCACAGCCTGCTTGAATATACAGGTCTTTTAGTTTGGCATACGCATGTTGATGATTAAGCCATCTGTCAAGGCATTGCCTGGCACTTATTTTTGAAAAAAATAAATAAATAAATAAATCTAACAAAATCTCCAAGTGGTTCATTACTGACTACTGTTTTAATTTCTTGGATATAATAAATGTAAAATATTATTTTTTCATCAAAAAAGACCAGAAGCATAGCAAATTCTGATCCTAAGATTAAGAATTTATTACATTTTGTGTAGCGTTAAACCTGGTGCAAAGGACATTTTTGGAATGTTTAAGCGCTATTTGTATATGACTTGTTGATAATTTAACTGATCAAAATGTATAAGTGTCGTTTTGCTCTGTATTTTTTTATATAACAAATAGCTTTTTTTGCTTCATACTTTTCTTTTGAGTTCTATAAAATTAATTCAGCTGTTTTGTGAACAGATCTACCCCATTCATCAGCAGCTGTCGAGATACATTGTGCAGAGCTGGTCACATGACATAAGTCATAATACACTGAGAAAATAATATTAACATAGGAGGTTAGTAATCTCCTATGGTTTTCACAGGAAACTGTGAAACGTGTGTCAGTTTTGCAATCTTAGTGCATCATCAACAGCTGCTGGAAATTGAGTTCAGTCTTTTAAATGGTCTGATTCTTGGAATTGGATTAGTTATCTCTAGGAATACCTCTATCCTTCAGTAATTTTAAAACTAGACTTGGATTTAAAGTGACAGTTAAGAATTTGATAATCATGGTTCTTTTAAGAGGTTATAGGCAGTATTTAATTCTCTTAGCATTTTCAGTTTTTTTATTTTTTTTATTTTTTGGGGGGGAAAGGCATTAGTGTTCCAGGTAGTGGCTAGCGCAGGTTCACAAGAAGAGCAGACATTTGCCATAGCGAAATGGCTAAATTCTCAAAACTGAAATAACTGCTTTTGTAGAAATTGTGTGATAAAACCTTAACCCATTTCACATTGGTATTAGATGATTATTTACACTAATATGAAGAAGTGTTTGACCACTCGCAGATTTGAACTTACAGACTTCAGTTTGTTTCTTTTTCTCCATTCAGACATTGGATTTGCTCATGCTCTTCAGATTGTTGTCCTGCTGCAATTGCTTTTCATGCAGTGTGTGCTTGAGTCCAAGGTCATGAACTAATGGCTGTGTATTTTCTTTCATGTTTCTCTTGTAGGGAGCCGAATTCATGGTTCCATCAATTATAACAAGTTGTCCAGGTCCTGAAAAAGCAAACCAACCCAAGACCATCACACTGCCACCATCTTGTTCGACTGCCAATCTTTTTATGAAGTTCTGTGTTAGTTTCACTCCAGATGTAACAAGACGCAGTCTTCCGAAAGGTTCCACTTCTGTCTTCCCAGGGCACAGAGTGTTTTGCTTGACATCTTAGGGAAGAACAAAATGTTTACTTGCGTATGTGAGATGGGCCTTTGGGTTTGTTTGGTCAACAATTATTTTCACCGCTGGACTCTTTCTCACGCGTCAATCATGAACTCTGACCTTTACTGAGACAAGAGAGGCTTGAAGTGAAGATATTGTGCTGGGTTCTTCTTTAAACTCCCGCATGGAGTTTCAAAGCACTCTTTAAGTATTTTTAGTGGACTGGCCAGTCCTGGAAGGAGTCACCAGTCTTCTGTGTTTACTCCATTTGTGGATAATTTGCCAGACTCCCCTGACCTTTAGAAATGGCTTTGTAACTTTTTCCAAGTTGATGGATGTCAATGACTCCATTTCTCATCTGTTCCTGAACTTCTTTAGATGGGGTCATAATATATTGCTTTTAAAGCTCTTTTGCCCGACTTCATGCTGTCAGGGCCAGTTTTCTTTGGAAAGCTTTTTCCCTTATTAAAGTAAATCATTTAAAATCTATAGTTTGTATTTATTCTGGTTCTAGAAGATTGAAGTGTGACACAAACCCTAAAACAGAAGAAAATCTCTAAGTGGTTCCATTTGTAATCGTACTTTAAATTGACTTATGTAGTTATTTACTATGAATACCATACAAGTATGAAAAAATAACCTTCCCATCTAAACATTAATTCAAATATACAATGGTTTTAGCAGAAGTCAATTTGTTACAAAAGTAAAGCAGCAGCGTTTCAGGTAAAAGGCTGTATTATAAATTTTTTACTTTGCTTTAATTTTCCATCAGTTAATCTCTCTAGTCGGTTTCACTTAGCATGCTGTTGTTTGTCGCTAACGTCTACTTTTGTCGTGACTTAGCTCTGACTGTAAGCTCAAAAACTAAGATCTTCTTGCAGGTTATTCATTTATTATTATTATTATTATTATTAGATTCTAACTCTAAAAAGTCTGAACTATCCATTCGAAGCTAAGGAGAAATTTTTGAAGTATTTAACCTGACATTTAAAAGGTTTCATTGAAGCACTTCATAATCTATTGCGACCCTTTCTCCCTAATACCAGGATGTGATAAATGTTTGGTTACTGTAGAGCTTCCTATTTTCTAAAAGACATGCACATGCTTTTAGAAAGACAGTGGTGCGCACTCTAATTTAGGTAGTCATACACGCATACCGATGTGCAATCTCTGTTCTCCATGTTGGGACACACGTATTCCTTGTTGACAGTGGTGGGTTAAGCTAATTACACAGCTAACCTATCAGCTGTGAGCGTCTTTTAAAGGGCTGGGTCTGACATTCTAGAAAATGCCAGCCAGTCACTAGACTATTAGCGGGGTTCTGAGTGTCTGAGTCTGGTGTTTGTGCGTGCGCCGAGATAGCAAGAGAGCAGTGGCCAGTGACAATATCAGTTACATTAGAAATGTCAGTCAGGGTCTTGGATCTTTTTTTTTTTTTTCCTCTTTTACTTGTTTACTAGTCTCTGTGTGGTCCGAGGCAGGACAGTGTAAATGTTTGTGAGGGTCTGAAGTTTGTTTAGAATGCCTATGTGCCTCCAAGGGCCTATCATCAATGAAGCGTTTCGTATTGAACCGTCAATCCCCTCTGTGTCCTTTGTGTTTGGATACGCTTGGATTGCGGGCCTATTGGAGATGATTTAACACTTCACAATTGATCTGCAACCAACACGCTTTGAAAAATAAGGCAGTGCTTTGCCTTCTGTCTCCTCCTGTGCACTTCTTACTCATTCTTTCTAAAAAAAAAATGTGAAAGACCTCCTTTTTCAAAATCTCTTTTCTTTCATTGTTCTCTGTTCTGTTGTCCCTATACAGCAAACTGGATGCCTTCATTTATGACGCTGCAGTGTTGAACTACATGGCTGGGAGAGATGAAGGGTGTAAGCTTGTGACCATCGGCAGCGGGTAAATAAAGCTACAGTTCTTAAGTAACAGATAGCCATTTGCCCAAAACATTGGTAGAGAAAAGGCTCTGTGGCATTGCCCAGCTCAGGCACAGCGGATCCGGTGCAGCTTATTTTTGGGACAGTGAGTCATGCAGTGACGGTAAAAGAAGCTGACATTTTGGGAACGTGTCTAAAATCTGTTTGAATAGAAAGGGATTCCCTTTTACTGTGATTTTGCTAATCTATACCTGATCAGACGTTAAATCCACAGGATATTTCTATTTCCAAAAACAACACAAATACAATTTATTGTTGATATTAATTTATATTTACTGGAAAGACTAACACTGCGCAGTAAACTGATTACACAAGCTACATCAGGGGTGAACCAAAGGCCATCCTCCAGAGCTACTGTTCTGCAGCTTTTGGATGCATTCCTGCACCGGCACACCTGAATTCAGTCATCGGCATGTCATTCAGCTCCTCATACGCCTGGTGATGAGCCATCTATTTGATTCGGGTGTGTTTTAAAAGGATGCCTCTAGAAGTTGCATCCTCAGGCTCTCGAGGATAGCCTGAGGTTCAGTTGTTTTTAGTCCTCTGAACTTGATACCGCAAAATAAGACTCAGTTCAAATTCACAGATCCCCAGATTTGTAAATAGAGCCCACCTGTTTGTAACCTTCATACAAATTAAACTGGTTAGATTTTTTTAAATGAAATGTAAAAGAATTTATCCATTAACTTTCACTCTGCAATTAAGGACAAATTTGTGTTGGTCTATTATCTAAGTTCAAGTGAAATACACTGCAATCCACTGTTAGTACTTACTGATTAAACTGGAAATGCTTGGGCTCATATAAGTACATTATACTAATGTGCATCTTGTTTTAGGTTCTGTTTATCTGTAACTTTTATTCATTTTATTTTTATGTCCCATTATCTTTGCTTTGTCCCTTAAACATCTTCTAATATGGTGACACTCTGGAGAAATCACATATTTTGATTTGCAGTTTTCTGTTTATGTGATTGTGTATTCAGGTACATATTTGCTACCACTGGTTATGGCATTGCTCTGCAGAAAGGTTCCTTCTGGAAGCGACAGGTGGATCTGGCCATCTTGGCTATAATTGGAGATGGTGAGAAGCTCTCACACACACACACACGCACACACACAGCATTCCTTAATTCCCAAATGGATAATGCTACTCACATTGCAAAACAATGCGCTCTACCTGAATTGTAAAGCATGCACATGCATAAAAATTACTAGCAGTGTATTTTTTGAGACAACAGGGAGAAAAATGACACATTGTCTTTCTAAAAAATAAAATTAAATAACACTCAAAATCTTTGTATGTTCAGTGTACGAAAATATGTATCTTATGTTTGTGTGTTTGTGTACATCATCCTCAACACTGGCTAAGATGTATAAAAAATTAAAGCAAAAATATTTTATTGTCGTAACATTATCTCACACTACAAAATGTAGAAATATCCAACCTATAACTTAAATACATTTTCTCAGTGGTGTCAAAAAAATCCATGTTAGTATTTTGTTTTCCTCAAGGAAGCACTTATCCTTCTCCTTTACCATGTATGATATGGAATAGAAGATATACATTTCAATTGATATATGACTATATCAGTTCAAATGTTTATGCCTTTAATAATGGAAAATTTCATTTTTTTTCTGTCAGAGATCTACATTTTTTCTTGAAAATATGTGATCTAAAAATCTCAATATGGATTTTTTTTAACAATCATATTCCTCCATCACATTTTTTTTCTTTTGCTGTATCTGCAATGACCCTAATATATTAGGATTCCCCCCACCCACTCACTGAAAAAATGTACTCAATGTATTGTGAGATGATGCTACTAAAATGGAATATGGATTCATTTTATGTAAAAAAGACCAAATTCACAATTTATAAAAAAGGCATTTTGTAGGTTTGAATATTATCAAACACTAGCTTGGAGTGCATTTCAGTTGCTTACCCTGTAACTGAATCCTGTCAGAGCTTCGGAGCATTTGTTACACTCAAGAGATAATTTTAACAAAAATAGGTCCCACTGTTTTTGTTTTGCCTGGTTTGCTTCTTCTCTGTATCAATGTCACACTGTCTCTTTTTAATTTCCAAGCAGCCATCCATTGCAGATTTTAACTGAGAGTACTTCAAGTCTGTGTCACACTGATAATTTCAGTGTTTCTCCATTTGTTGTATGTCTGTACCAGTCACAAAGGTAAGGATAAAGGTGAACAACAAAGAAAGTGAGAGCGAGTGGGAGAAGAGGGATAAATTATAGAGTTAAGGTGAAAAGAGATTAAGAGGGTAAACAGACAGGGTGAAAAAGTGATGACACCATCAGGAAAGTGACAGTGCGCGTGTGTGATGGTCAGAGATAGGGCACGAAAAGAACGTGGCGAGAAAAGGACAAGGAGAAGAGGGAGGGGAAGCCAGGTCTGTGATCGATGAAGGGAACTCTGTATCTTGGCAGATGCTGCTTGATCAGATAAACACAAAACCGGTGGAGAACACAGACAGGAAGAATATTCATTATTTTAAAGGATCCAAAAGCTTAAATTAAAACAAATTACCAAAACAAACCAGAAAAGAAAACAGCCATTTCATGTTTTCTCTCTTCTTAAGCAATTATCTGATCATGTAACAAATTTGTTCTCCTGCTATTTGTTCAGCAAGATTCTGAATAAAAGAAGATAAAGTAATACTCCTGCATATTGTCAGGAGTTTATAATATGAACATGTTAAATGTCACTTAGTAATGCTGTTCTTAAAGCAATAATGATACAGACAAAATATGAAGGTTCATCTAAGTGAATTAGAATATTCCTGAAAAGTTTTTGTTTCAGTAATTCAATTCAAAAAGTGGAAGTTATATTTTATTTTTTTTTTTAAAAATGCTACATTCACAGAGATATGGATCAGTTATTTCTGTTATTTCTGATTATGGTTTGCAATTGATAAAAACAAAGTAGATTGCCACAAAGGGCAACTGCAAGGAAAGCCGACTGTTCTCAAAGCACTATAATAATGGAATGTTTGGTGGAAGGAGAAATTCCTCTGTTCACATGTTAGAAATTATGTCTTTACACCCAATTGGAGCTTTTTGTGAGTTAGGATTGACTCAGTTAATTTAACATCCAATCTATGTACACATTTTTAGACAGTTTGGGGTTGTAGACCTTGGCTTTTAAACCATAACAGCTATGAAGCAATCTAGCTGTTTCATAGCTAGATTGAAACAGCTAGAATGATGTTTCTTGTTGTTTCAGAAACAACAATATAGCTGTTTTATGATATAAAAACTATACGATGGTTATATGTGATATAAAAAAAATATTTGATAATTCTTGTATCACAAAAACTATGATATCAAAGTTTTTATGGCATAAACACTATGATATCATAGTTGATATCAAAGTTTTTAATCACATTCTGGACTGTGCTGTTGTTCTGGACTGAGATCCTATGGCAGTGGTACTCATTCTGGAGAAGAACCAGCACAGCAACAGGGGATGTAATTCACCTAGTCGAGACGCACACAAAAAAACAAGCTAGGTTGATAACAAAGCATCTGGGAAGTAAAGTTGTGGAGAGAAAAACCTTCAGGAAACCTTTGCTGAAATGTGCCTTTACTCATTTGGATATCAACTCATAACTCATTTGGAAGAAAAAAAGAGAATTCAGTCTTACAATTTATTTCCTAGACATAGATTCATGATGTTGTTACATTGATAATTTTGGTAACTTTCTGTAATGTTTGTGTTTGCTACTATATGGAGATTTATTTTTTTTTCCCCTTCCACCAGTACTGTACTCTACATTGCACTATTACCTTTTAATGCTCTTCTATAGGGTAACAATACTTAATCATCACTTATATAAAAGGTAGACATGCTTATATTTAATTCTCTATGAAGTAAAAGGCATTAGTATTTAAAAACACTCCAGTCATCTTTAAACCCATGTAATTTGTAGCACCAAGAAATACAATGAACATACTAAATACTCTTTGCTAAAATTAATACAAATGATAAATTTTTCATATCTTTGACAAGTTTTCCTTTATGCATATATGAAACATGTACTTTTTGTGTCATTGTAAAAAAATAGAATTTTCATTGCATGAAGATTCATGCAACTTTTCTTACCTGTTTTGTAAATTGTTTTTCATCTGAACCAAAAATGTCTGGGTCAAATTTTGGTCTTAGTCCAGATGTGACTGCCACGTTCTTTTTATTACATCAAGATTGATCTCACTTCTGAGCGTTATATGACTGAAAATGTGTCCCTTCGCTACAACACAGTGTGTTCTTAAATGCTAAGAGAGATAAATTGTCTTCCGTTGAAGTTGAGCGGTAATGACGTGTTAGTAAGTCAGCACTCAGACACATGTAGCTGAGAACCACCATGATATTTGTCTTTCCCCAATAGCACCCTTAGTTACCCGGCCCTGAATGACACAGATTGGATTAGCCACGCGCCAAATGTCACAGAGGAAGTCAGAGTGGGAGGGGAGACAGAAGAAATGGTACACAGAGTGAGAAATGAGAAAAGATAAGGTCTTTGTTGCTTTTTTAACTTTCTTTTTTTAACGATAAAGAAACACTCCATTTGGACTATCGGACCAGGTGTGTGGAGGTCTTGGGATCGGTGATACTCAAGCTATTCTTTAAAGAAAGATTGCTTTGATAAAAGGTGCAAAACTTTGCCAAAATGCTCAGAACAAGAAACAAAATTTAAGATAAGTAGCTGGTTTTCTTTCTTTTTCATTGAGTTATTACTTTTTGCAATCATAGAAAAATAAAGTAATTAGCTCTCAAATACAGGAAAGCTAATTACTAGGAAGTTGGCAAAAATGTGCAAAAAGGCTTAAAAAAACTTTTAATGAAATACAATAATCTTGGACAAATAAAAATGCGAGAAGTTCAGTTTTTGAATTTGAGTACAATTATTTAGTAAAAGAACGTGTTAAGAAATAACACAATTTTTTTCATGCATTCATAGATGTTACATCTACGTATGGATTATCTAAAAATGTTTTCAGTATTTAAAACAGGGCTTATGAAAGCAACTGCTGCTTGTTTTTTGTAACTATTGTAAATTAAGATCAGTAAATATACAGAGAAGATCCATTTATGATCAAATAATCGTTTTCATTTCCACCACACGCTGATAGCTGAAATAATCCCCATTTCCTCAAACCCCATTTTCACATCACAGATCAGAACAGGTAAACTTGTCATGAAATAAAGATTCCACAAAGGAATTAGCGCACATACCTAAAAACTGCCCATGAAGTCTGGTTGCTTAAATGAGGGAAGTTGCACTTCTTGTTTCATGACCTCAAGGTTATCAGTTTACTGTGATCAGATTTAGCATTTTGTATCCATGAATCCTTCTGGATTTAGTGACCAAAACATGTGTAGAGAGCTCTGAAGCATTGCACTGGACTATCCAACCTGGTGATGCTTAGATCTCTGTACAGAAAGTCCCTTCATGTTTCTGATAAGCTGATTAAAGTCCTGATGCTGTTTGCTCCTCCACAGGAAGGCTGAAACTGATGATGTAGGCGCAGAAGCCTGTAGGGAAATCCTGCAGATTGTAAGCAAAATCCTTGTGCAGATATGATACCAGTGCTGGTATTTTTGTGGTAAGACGGTGGCAAAAGCAGCAGTGAAAAACTTATTTACCAAGTACTGAGAGTGCAATAGTGCTGGAATAAGGTTGTTTAAATTTGCCTCAGTCTTGTGATGTTTGAATGATCTAGGAAATTCCTGGAGGCCATAGAATGGTCTTACTCCATTGCATTTGTTTTTTAGGTGAAATGGAAGAACTGGAGGCCCAGTGGCTGACAGGAATCTGTCACAATGAGAAGAACGAAGTCATGTCAAGTCAGCTGGATGTGGACAACATGGCGGGGGTCTTCTACATGCTGGCCACAGCGATGGGACTCTCCCTCATCACCTTTGTCTCGGAGCATCTCTTCTACTGGAGGCTGAGATACTGCTTCACCGGAGTCTGCTCTGGCACGCCAGGGCTTCTTTTCTCCATCAGCAGGGTAAGTATTCTATCAACATGACGTGTTATTGCATGTGCCAATGGAATTCCATTGGACGTAATAATACGTCAGTGATCAAGGAAGAAGGTACAATGAACTACTTCAGTCATAATAATGACTAATGTTGCACATATAGGGTCAAACAGGCCTGGTTTGGTTATTTTTTCCCCACAGACAAAATATCTGGTGCAAAACTAAGGCACTAACTTTAAAACAGGAGGGAAGGGAGGGTTTTGCAAAATAGGATGAGATGCAAGAATGGGGATGGAGACGGGAGGGGCAATCACGAGGCAGACCTGACTATCGACAAAAATAGACCCTAATTGCGGCCTGTTTTTTGGATGAAACCACAGCAACCCACACTTAATCAATTTATTCTCTCTCATTCTGCTGAAAGGTCAGCATTTTTCCTCATTGTGTGTGAGAACACAAGACATGGACGTGCATGCCTAAAAGCACTGCAGTGTCTTTGCACTTTATTTGCAGCAGTGTTACTCTGTATGGAAACGTTAACATTGGCAAGTAGTGAGGAGGCGGTAAAACCTTAAAGGGAAAAAGTTTTTAAGGGAGACGCTTTTTCTTACCACTTATGAGAATTCAGATTTAAATGTCATTTTGTTGCTTATATTATGCAGACATTCTTTACAAATGTACGGAAAAAAAAAAACCCTGCGCTGTGGTGGCGTAGGGGATAGCGCAACCCACATTTGGAGGCCTGGAGTCCTCGACGTGGCCGTCGCGGGTTCGACTCCCGGACCCTGCGGCATTTGCTGCATGTCTTCCCCCCTCTCTCTGCCCCCTTCCTGTCAGCCTACTATATAAAAAGGGACATTAGAGCCCACAAAAAGCCCCCTGGTGGGGTAAAAAAAAAAGCAAAAAAATGCTCAACAGGTTTCAACTATACCTATTAAAAAGCGTCCCAATGCAAATATCATAACCTGTAAATATAGTCCAAAAGTCTTGCTGCCTCTCTGCATGATGCTATTCACGGTTTTCCATGTGGATGTTTAGATGTTTAGGCTGTCATAGAAATGTGTAGAATAAAATGAAATGAAGACTATTCTTATTTGCTCTTATGTTGCTGGTCTTTCTGCTTTGAACCTTTTTCTAAACATTATGGTGAACATTATCCACATGAAGCAACAGAATGTTGAAAGCTTGTCAGACTGCCAAGACCATCTTCTTAGGCTCTGAATTGGTTTCAGTGCTGCAATACTTTGCAGTCTTAGCGCCATGAGATCTTAACATATGTTTTCCCTCAATAAGATGCATCGTCAATGTCACATGCAAGTTCAACGAGTTAGAGTGGATTAACTAAGGAGTGATTCATATTCTCTACATATGCCATTTGTGTCACTTAGTTTCTGATGAAACCTGGTTTTCAAAGTTGAAAATGACTCATTTATTTGAAAAGGGACCAACAATCTGGCAGGAGAGTGGTGTTTATGTGACTGAGAAGAGCCACATTTCTACCAATACCAGACAGCTATTTTGTTGTAAACATGACAATTATTTACTTTAGTTGAACTAAACGCTTTCCAACACTCCGCCTTCAGCACGGCATCACAACAATGCTCCTCCATGATTTACCACCATAGTTAGGAGT
>CAEFZY010065060.1:0-11131 GCA_903066815.1 Brachyrhaphis roseni | reverse complement strand
CTGTCTCGGTCTCTCTTGCAGAAAAAAGCAGTGTCTTTTTGCACCAGCTGATTGGAGATCCTCCACCGGATTCAATAGCTAAAGTTGCAGGGGGCGGAGGAACTGTCTACAGGTTTACCTCAGCATCGTCATCTGGACAACTGGCCCAGGACTTGGTCCCCAGTCCATTCTACAGGGACTTCACCATCATTTTCCACCTCAAAGCTTCCACTCCTGCTGCATCCGTCCTCTTCTCCATCACAGACAGGGCCCAGAAATTCATGTACATCGGAGTGAAGCTCAGCGCAGTGCAGTCTGGTCGTCAAAAGATCCAGTTCTTCTACACTGAACCCGATTCTGAGTCTTCGTATGAGGCGGCCAGCTTTGACGTTCCAAGGCTTGATATCTACTGGAAAGTTTTCGCTCTGTCTGTGAATGATGAGCAGGTCAGTTTTTACCCAGAATGTGACAGGGATCCAGAAGTGGTGAGGTTTGAGCGCTCGCCTGACCCGATGGACCTGGATGCTGGAAGTATGATCTTTGTGGGTCAAGCAGGAAGAGCCGATCCAGACAAGTTTAAGGTAATGATTAAGCAACTCTTATGCCTTGGTACCACAGGTTTTATCTTCTTAGTCAAATGCATCAAACCTTACTCTGTCCGTAATCCACGTCATGTTCACCTTGTTTCTAGTTCTGTAAGATTTCTATTTGTATTGAACCTTTAATTGCCATTCTCTAGTGTGTGTCAACCACACACTTCTTGACAGAAGAATCCAGCCAAATTGTGGGCCAAGCGCACCGTCCCCATAGGGATCCTGCAGAACTGGACTGGTGGGTTTAAGCTGGTGTTGGATTCACCTGGAGTTGGTCCAAAGAGCTTCCAGAGGATGTTATACCCTATCACCTGCAATCTTCCTCCACCTGTATTAGTGCCTTCTGCTTCCTCTGCCTCCCACAGAAGACGGCGTTTTCATTGAGACGTTCTGTGATCAATCTCTCCTTGTCCCATAATCCACAGTTTTCCAACAAGAGAGTCCACGTCTTTTTGCTTCTGTCTCCCGTTCCTGTGCTCCCTCTGAGTCCCTCTCTTCATAAATTTAACTAAACCTTTATGAATTCATGGTTCTATTGTCATACTTGATTGCTTACAAGTTGTTTGTGTCTTTAAAGGGTGAAATTGGAGAGCTAAGACTCGTGGGAGACCCTCAGGCATTTCAGAGCTTCTGTGACTATGATGATTACCCAGATGAAGTGAGTTTTTCTGCAATCATCTCAATTAAAACAGATCAACACATTAGTTTAACACGTTCCTTGTGATGTCTCAGAGTTCTGGAGATGATGGCAACAGAAAGGCTGATAGGAAACAAACAGGAAAGGTTTGTAGACTTCTTTAGATTGTCCAGTTAGAATATGACATAGCTGTTATAACTGTGTTGAGGATTTTATGCATATTTATATTTAATATAAAATAAATTTCAGTTTCACTCTTTTGTCCCCTCAGGTCTCTTCTACATCCTTCCATCCAGGCTCTAAGTCCACGATTTCACACCAAAAAGGAGCTGGAATCAGAACCTCAGGTGAAACAAAATCTAAACTAAATCAATAAATATAGTTAAATTATAGAACAGCTTTAAGCAATCCATAAGAAGATAATCCTTACTGCATAACCAAAGTGGGCTCCAGGAGTTGAATCAGCCTTAAGAAATTACATTCAGTGTGTTTATTGCACATTAGATTTATTAGACAAATTCTTCCACCTCAAGTTATAGTCTAGCCAAAACGTACAGAAGTAAAAGTTGCAGACATGCTGGATTGCAATTTTCCATTAAATAGCCTTTGTTAGGGTTGTAATTTAATGCTAAATTATTTCCACAGAAACAAGATACTGACATCATGTATACCCTGGGGTAAACCCCACATGTTTCAAGAATCAGCAAAAGGCCAAAACTTATTCCCCCTTGTGTTTGTTAGTGTATGAAAATGTAATTATTGCTCTCAAAGGCGCTGGTTGTTTATTTTTGGCCTGTTACAGTCTGTGGGAACTGGATCACCAGCAATTTTTTGTTCATCTGGTCCACATTATATCCTCTTGTTTCATCTTCTGTCTCGGTCTCTCTTGCAGAAAAAAGCAGTGTCTTTTTGCACCAGCTGATTGGAGATCCTCCACCGGATTCAATAGCTAAAGTTGCAGGGGGCGGAGGAACTGTCTACAGGTTTACCTCAGCATCGTCATCTGGACAACTGGCCCAGGACTTGGTCCCCAGTCCATTCTACAGGGACTTCACCATCATTTTCCACCTCAAAGCTTCCACTCCTGCTGCATCCGTCCTCTTCTCCATCACAGACAGGGCCCAGAAATTCATGTACATCGGAGTGAAGCTCAGCGCAGTGCAGTCTGGTCGTCAAAAGATCCAGTTCTTCTACACTGAACCCGATTCTGAGTCTTCGTATGAGGCGGCCAGCTTTGACGTTCCAAGGCTTGATATCTACTGGAAAGTTTTCGCTCTGTCTGTGAATGATGAGCAGGTCAGTTTTTACCCAGAATGTGACAGGGATCCAGAAGTGGTGAGGTTTGAGCGCTCGCCTGACCCGATGGACCTGGATGCTGGAAGTATGATCTTTGTGGGTCAAGCAGGAAGAGCCGATCCAGACAAGTTTAAGGTAATAATTAAGCAACTCTTATGCCTTGGTACCACAGGTTTATATTCTTGGATGCAAATCCAGAGCATCTTCTGTCATAACCCTTCTGGTTGTGGACTTCTGCTGTTGTTTCTTTTCTTCCATTATTTTCCCCATTCTAGTTTATTCCCTCAGTTGGTTCAAGTATTTCAGTTTTGGATTTGTTTGCTTCTGTTTGATGTCACTCTAATTTATTCCTTCTTATTCGAGATGTTGGATGTATTTTGCTAGACTTTCTGTTTAGTCATAAGAATACATAGTATTCTGTAATTATTGTAGGCCTCAACAACTTCTTAGTTCTAGTTGTTAACTATATTTTTATGAATTTATGCTTCTACTGTCTTACTTCATTGCTTATAAGTTATTTGTGTCTTTTCAGGGTGAGATTGGAGAGCTGAGACTTGTGGGAAACCCTCAGGCATTTCAGGGTTTCTGTGATGAGGATTACCCCGATGAAGTGAGTGTTTCTGTAAAAATCTTAATTTAAGTGAACAAACACATCTGTTTGACACGTTTCTTTTCATGTCAGGGTTCTGCTGACGGTGGCAACAAAGAAGCTGACAGGAGACGGAAAGAAAACACCAAGACGGTTGGTTTGCAGATTTCTTAGCTGGAATAATAACTATCTGATATAGTTGTGTTGATGTTTTTCTGCATTTATATCTAATGTACAGTAAATTTTAGTTTGGGGCTGTTTTTGTTTTTCTCAGACCACTTTTCCACCCCTCCATCCAGTACCTGAACCCCCAATTTCATCCCGAACCGGAGCCACAAGAGGAACTTCAGGTGAAAAGAATAAAAACTCAACTTGGGAATACTTTTTCCAAGCTGTTGAACAGTTTGAAAATGTGAAAAAGAAATGTTTCTTCTGAGTACAGTAGCCTCTGCCAAAGATTACTCATGTAGCGTCAAAGTCTCATCAGCTGAAATATGCACTTGATACAACTTGTCTGGACCTGAGAATGAAGTTTTGCTCCAAGCGCCAAGTTTCTCTGTTGTAATCTGTAAGTGGAGCATTAAATATGCCACTCAGAACAAACCACAAACCTGAAAAGGTCAACTTCTGTGTTTAAAACTTAGCTTAGTGCATATTTACTCTGGGATGTCAAGTGTGGCGTTTATCCCTTTTGCTCTCTGCATAAAGGAGATATACAGTTCGGCCACTCTGGGAAGGTTCTGCTTTGTTTCATATTTTCACCATAAGTAGACAATATCTCTCACTGCTATTCACTTGAGTCTCAAAGCCTTAGAAATGTCTTTGTAAGCTTTTCTGGTCAAATGGATATTAATGAGTGTTTCTTGCTTTAAATGTCTTCAAATTGAGGCATTTTTGGATTTTAAAACTTATTTGATGATCTGAACCCATTTTAGTGCTTCTATATATTTTCTGGATTTATTCTGTCTTTAAATTGCTGTTACCTTAAGTAGCTAAGTTAGCTTTATTAGCTGCTAGCGCTATTAGCTCATGACTTATAGCCAGCCTTGGTAGATTTAGCATGTGTAAAGGTAAGCATTCTTGATTCTGGTTATGGTTAGTTTTGGTAACATGTTAGCTTTAGTTAGCTTATTTAGCTTTTAGACCCATTAGCTGTTGATTTAGCTAGATGCTAGCTTTGATAGATATTAGCTTGAATAATAAAACATTTTAGCAGTAAGATGGTGCAGCTGTTAGATTGAGTAGAGATCAAAGTTGTTAGCTTGTTAAAAGGCTAGCCTAATTAGCATTTAGGATCATTCACTGCAAACTTTGCTAGCTGCTAGCTTTGTAAGTTGACATCTTGATTAGTTAATTAGCTATTATCTTAAGTGAAAAATATTTTTTGGAGATGAGATTTTCGAGGTTCAGGGTTTCATTTGAAACAATTTGATGAAAAATCTTTTACATTTGTCAATCCTGCTCTAAACAGGCTAAATTGTTGCTCTTCTTTAGGAGGCAAAGGTGAGAAGGGCGACAGAGGAGAGAAAGGCCTGAAAGGGGACCGAGGTCCTGCAGGGCCAAAGGGGGATTCAGGCAGCAGCTCAGGATCAAGCTTTTCCTCTCAGGTTAGAGAGCAAGGCGACAAAGTAAGAAATCTCTCATTTCTGAGTTAACATTGACATCTGACACAAATAACCAGTTTTCTTTTTTTTCTTCTAGGGAGAAAAGGGTAAAAAGGTATGTGAAGTGTATTTATTAGATTTTGGGGTGGTGGATTCTTACTTTTTCTGATGCTACAACAGAAATTTACAGGAATTAGGGAACCACAGTCACCGTAAACAGCTGGAGTTTCCATATACATGAAACTGCTCCTAAAAATGGTATTTTAATAGTTAAAACACCAAACAGGCCTTCATATCCATCAATACTCACAATGGAAACGGTCTTAGCACTATAGCTAATGTCTACAGTCTTTATCTACACTTTTGAGCTTTGCAGTCAAGCAGCATTGTGTCTAGATTTCAGCATCCCAACCTGCATTTTCTGTTAAATATTTTATAGATGCTATAAGAATTTTGTGAAACAATAAGGAAAGCCTCTATGAAGAGAGATTGAACAGTGAAGTTACAGGAAGTAGAGGTACTAACGTTGGGTGACTTGCTGTAATTTTCAAAGTGAAGGTTTAGAGAAGAAGCGAATGCTGGCATGGCAGAGTGATGGGGGTAGGCATCGGGGTTGATTGGTAACAGAAAGAGAACTGACGGTGAAAGCGAAGCTATCAGTGGAACCATCAGTGATGTAGATATAAACAAAGTAAAGCTTGCCTACCTGTTATTCTCTCCAGGGTGATACTGGTTTTGGATACCCTGGCAAAAAGGGTGAACGTGGCGTTCAGGGGCCTCCTGGTCCTCCTGGTCCTCCAGGACCTGCGCCCGAGGTTCTCCGACTCGGCGACGGCTCTGTTGTGCAGCCATTAGCTGGTCCAGCTGGGCCACCCGGGCCACCAGGGCTGGAAGGCGCTGAAGGACCTCAAGGGGCTGATGGACAGCCTGTAAGTGCAAGAAATGAAAAAGGTTAAATAAAAATATTAGTTTGTGACCATTTCTTTTCCTTTAGGGTGATCCAGGAGAGGATGGAAAAGCTGTAAGTGTCTTTTTAGCAGAACTTTTCTCTGAATTGACTGATTATTCATCCAATGACGTCTTTACTTTTATGATTTTTTTAGGGTCCTGCTGGACCGCGGGGTATTCCAGGAATTCCAGGAACGGCTGGTATGAAAGGCCAAAAGGTGCGAAACATGAAGCCATTATGCTAATCCTGCAAAGTCTTTATTTATGGTAATAATTTGTTATCTCTGAATCATTCTAGGGTGAACATGGAGAGGGTTCCCCTGGGCCCAGAGGTCCCCCAGGTCTTCCAGGACGTCCAGGACCTGGCACTGGTGATCGTCCAGTATGTGAAAATATCCACCTTTCTAGCCAATACTTGTAAAAACAAAAAAATTTAACCACAGTGAATGTTTTTGTAGACATTTGTTGACATGGAGGGTTCAGGATTTCCAGACTTGGAAACTTTCCGGGTAAGTTGTTCAACATTAAGAAAAGAGTTAAATATCACAGAATGGTAGTTGTGAAATGTGACGGGCAGGGTGCACCTGGGCCTCCTGGGCCTCCTGGTCTGCCCGGCCGTCCTGGGACACCTGGTACTTCAGTAGCCTTCGGACCTGATGGTCCAGTAGCCTTTGGACCTCCTGGACCGCCTGGACAAGATGGAGCGCCTGGCCTACCAGTGAGAAGCCAATTTTATTTAATTGTATTGTGTTTGATGACTTAGTAGCTAAAGGGTGTAAATCTGCATTTCTGTTGTTTTCAGGGCCCACCTGGACCTCCTGGTCTCCCTGGTAGAACCGGGTCCAGAGGAGAAAAGGTAAAACTGATTATCGTCAACATTTGTGCCAGAAATTGGCACAAAAGTCTGTTGTTGCTTTCTAAATCAGACAGAAGGGGTTCCACAAGGTAGTAAGGGCTACTTTAGTTTTATTTAGGCCTGACCAACCTTCAAATTATTTAAAAAGAAACTAAAAGACTCATCTTTCTGATAAACTACAACCAGAACTATACACATTCTGGATTAAAAGATATACTGGAGCTTTCACTTCCTGTTCTAATGTTTTTAGAAGTTGCACCAATATTTCCACCTCCTCATGATGTCATCTACTTTATGAACCTCAGCGGTTCTTTCTGCAGCAAAACAGACCCATAGCATGATGCTGCCAACCCCATACTTCACAGTTAGGATGGTACAACATCCCAGTTCTTCCTCCAAATGTAGCGATGGTCATACTGGTCAAAAAGTTCCACTTCAGGCCACAAGATGTCTCCAGAAATGATATTTTTTGTACATTTGCAAACCACAGTTGGGCATTTTATGTTTCTTTTTGGAGTAATGGCTTCTTCGTCACTGAATGGCCGTTCAGCTCATGTCGGTACAGAACCTGTCACTGTGGATGATGATGCTGTGCAGCTTCAGCAGCATCTTCACAGGGTTTTTGGCTTTTGTTTGGGCATCAATTTGCACTTTTTGGACCAGAACCAATCTCCTTCCTGAGCAGTATGATTGAAAGTCCCATCATGTCAACTTTTGATTTCAACTGTCAGTCCCTAAATCTCAGTCGTGAAAATGTGAGTTTATGTTATCCTGTAAGGCACCGTTTAATCAGACACAAACCAGTACTTTTTACTGGTGGTAGTGGGATGACGGTAGTTCATTTTCAATGTTATGGTTTGACAACAGCGCCTCCTGCTGTCTGTAGCCATGTCAGTGTTTTCATTTTCTGCTAGATAATGAAACCACCTGCTTTTATGATGGATTTGGTCTTTAGCAATAATGTTTTGATTTCTATTATTTAGGGTGACGGTGGTGATCTTGGCCTTCCTGGTGCAGCTGGGGAAAAGGTTAGTTAAAATAGTTAAAAATAAAATGCATAAAGATTTATTTACTGTTTAAAAATAATAAGAAATGCTGCTGCAAAACCACATAGATTCTCTGTTGCTTTCTTCTAGCAAGACACAACGGACTCCAACCCTTTCAATTACTTCTTCTCTTTCTTTGCTCCGTCCTCTACGGTGTGTAATGGTAGCAGGTACTGGGTTGGGTTTTTCTGCTGATCTGCTTTGCTTTTTAACATTTTCCATTTCCATAAAGTTGGCAATGTTTCAAATAAAGCTCTATTTCTTCTTTGTTTGTCTAAATATTTAGAAATCTGCCTCTGCTTTTCCTCTTTTGAATGTCTTCTTTCTGTTTTCCTCTATATTTTTCTCCTTTCAGTGACAAATATTAATCGTCTAACATCATTTTCCAAGACAAAACACCATATTTCTGCTTGTAATCCTGACTCAGGGGGGTCAGGGCGATGCTGGAAGGACAGGTACACCAGGGCAGTCTGGTTTGGCAGGACTCCCAGGTCCCATGGGGCCAGTCGGGCCCCCAGGGCCTCCTGGACCACCAGGGCCACCGTACCTCACTGGCAGTGTGAGTAACGGATTCACATTTAATCACTTTGAAGGCAGGATTAAAAAATCAAAATTACAAAAGTGTAAAACTGTTAAAATATTCTTTCTAAATTACATTTTCTCCATGCAGGGGAATGAGGTGCTAAATGCCCTGCCTGGCCTCAGAGGTCCACCTGGACCACAGGTAGCCATATTGGACCTAGTTGGTTCTCTGATTATGTCATCCTTATACTATCTGATCTGAACTGTTTCGTGTTTTTAGGGTCCACCCGGCATTGCTGGTCTACCTGTAAGTAATGGAAATTAATTCCTCTGGTGCATTTTCTTTATTTGCTGTTGTAAAGACGTCAGATTGAGTTTTTGAAGCTCGTAGGATAAGAAAACATGATAAAGTTTGTAAAGTACAACCAAAAGGTCACTTTCTGGAAATTGCAGTGTTGTCAAAAATATTTGTAGTAAATAAAAATATTTAAAACTATTGTTTTTAGCAGATCTAAAAATCAACTGGACTGTTTTCTATAAGCTGCTGCCTTGTTTTAGGTGTTGCTATGGCAACTATTAGGAATAATTGTTTTTATTAAACGTTTTTATTTATGGTTTCAACCTGGCTTATTTGATTGGTTATGTTTCCAAAGGCGTTTTACATAAAACTTCCTGCATGTTTCCATCAATATATTATTTCTGTGATTAATATGTTTTATATTTCATGACTATATCGTTTTTAAATTTAATTTTAGTGAAAAAAAATGGGGTTTTTCATCTTGCAGCTTTTATTTTTAGTACCGTAAATCTTACAACTGGTAAATAATAAAATAGATTTTTTGTGACAAATTTTCCAGAAAAACCTTCACAAACTCAAACTTATAAAAGATAGATATTTACAAGATTTGCCTGTTAAAAATATTATCTAATTATTATAGACAAGCAATTTACCTGTTTATTTATTTATTTAAACTCTTTTTCAATTTTTTAACTGTTCTATCTGCAAAACTTTTTCACATAAATGCTTAATGTTGAAAAATGTTTTTCCACTTTAGTGCTGTTGTGTTTTATTGTCCGTTAGCATCAATGCTAACCATACAATGCAGGAATAACTGGTCCAGCTAAGTTCCCTTAAAGGTCATCTGTGCCCTACTTTATTTATTTTATCTATTAGTTAAAAATTAAATGTAAAAATGTTTAATTGTGGTTTGTAGGGCAAGCCGGGTTTTCCAGGGGATCATGGAGCTAAAGGAGCAGAGGGACCAAGGGGACCTCCTGGGATTCCAGGCATCGATGGATATCCTGGAATACTAGTACTGACCATCTTTATCACATAATAGTTAAATGTGTCATTTAAGATACTAATCTTTACTTGTGCTGATTTCTTTAGGGCAAACAGGGAGAGAAAGGGGAGAAAGGAGAGACGGTGAGTTTCCTTTATTTCCTGAATAGCAGCTAAAGAGGGATTGGTTGAAGGAGGTTCAGAAGATTGATGAGGCCAATTGGTTTAAATGTTGAGAAAAAGATTATGTTTGCTGTAAGAGTGTAGGCGAAAAGTATATGGATCTAGAGAAAAGTCAGAGAAACTGCAGTATTGTATGATGAAGGAAGTGATGTTGGTTTGTTGATATTTGTAAGGGCAGCAAGAAGGTGGTGAGGTGTGCGGGTGAAGTAACCAATAGGTTAGATTGGCACAATAATATTTGTTTTCAAATGGTTAAATCTATTGAGAAATGTCTGGAAATTTTTATGAAAAATGTGTGAGAATCTTTTCTAACTTTATTGTTATCTGAAAGGAAAATACCTTCTTGTTCAACCAAAATATTTGCTTTAAAACTGTGTTCCTAATTTGGTATTTTGAGAAGAGTTTTAATTTTGTTGAAAAAATTAGCTAATATATATTTGTAGCTTTTTTTTAAAATAGACTAAAAGGTTCCACAGGGTTCTACATTCAGACCTCTTTTGTTTTCTTTTTTTGTTTGTTCAAACACTGATGCTAAAATGTCATTTCAGAATCTTATTTTGAACTTTTTAAGTTTTGCAGGTCCTAATGTGCTTTAATCTTAAACTACAACACATTCAGAAAGCATTAAACCAAGTTCACATGAAAAACTATTTTTGCTGTTTCTTAGATTTGTGTGTTTATTGTGAACTCAGGGTCGTCCAGGTCGAGACGGTGGACCACCTGGACCACCTGGACCGCCTGGCCAACCAGGACAGATTCTCTACCAGCCGTCGTCCAGAGATGTGAGTCAGAGCTCTAACTATAAATGTACATTAATTGGAAAATGAAATTAACCCTTCATCTTTTCATCATCCACTCCCTCCTTCGCTGCACGGTCACTGCCTGCCTCACCGCTTGTTACTAACTAACCTAACTTTGTCTTGCTAGTTTAACGAGGTTTATTGGAACGATTTGAGTCAGGTGAGTTGATGCTCCCCCAGTTTCCTGAACTAAACTAAAACTCACCGACGTTTACCAAGTAAGAACCAGGCTGTTCAGTCTTTAATGAGCCGTCTCTCCTCCTCTAGAGCGGATCAGGGCGAGCAGGATTCCCAGTACGTATCAATGCATCTACCAACCTCACTGTATTGAGACAAGCATTCAACTTAAAGTAATGGTGTTATGTCTTTTGATTTAGGGACCAGAAGGGCCTAAAGGAGATAAAGGGGATGCTGGTCCTCCAGGATATGCTCCTAAGGTGGGACAGTCCTTTTAGTAAAAATCTATCCACATCCCTCCATTAATAACAGATAAAACCTGGAAAATCTGGATCTGACCAACCGTCACCAATGTGGTGGTCAATCTGAATAACTTCTAACCAGTGATGGAGATTGCAACAGTCTTGCTGTCAGATTTTTGCTCTCATTTTAAATGTTTCGAGAGAGAATGTGTACCGTAATTTCCGGACTATAGAGCGCACCTGATTATAAGCCGCACCCCGCATATTTTAGAGGAAAAACATACATACACACATAAGCCTCACCTGTGTATAAGCCGCATGTGCCTACATACAGACGGTACACAGAAAGAGTTTTCAAAGTTTTAATAATATACCTT
>CAEFZY010065056.1:0-17297 GCA_903066815.1 Brachyrhaphis roseni | reverse complement strand
AACAGGGCTGGTTAAAAAACATACGGTAAAAGTCACTGAGAGGCATTAACTTGCGTCTTCCTCGACACATATATTCCCCCTGTCTCACTCTTACCTTTTCTGCTGGAGCGCCCCTGGCAGCATTAGAAAAAAAAACAAAAAAACAAACAAAAAAAATAAATAAATAAATAAGCCGCATCGTTGTATAAGCCGCAGGGTTGAAAGCGTGTGACAAAAGTCGCGGCTTATAGTCCGGAAATTACGGTAGTAGCAAAGTTGTTCAGGGCCCAACCGGTCTGAGATATTTCATTTTCTAGTTCATGATGCCGCCCTGGGAAACTGCCCGCATTATGCCCATATTCAAAAAATGCTTTAATGTCTCTAACCAGACATGTCTGAAAATGATCAGGTTTTAATTTTCAGGAAGGTTCAAAATAAGTTATTTTGTTTTTAAGATTCCTTTAAAAAAGTTCCTGTCCGTTCATTTCCTGAAACTTCTGCGATGAGGCGACAGTCGTTTGTCCTCATGCAGCAAAGCGACCGGCGTAATTCATACATCTGACATTTTGACTTGTACACGCGGATCTGCAAACACAGGCCAGCAGCCACGTAAGTTGAAGAACGTTCACCTTTCGCTGCTGTTCATCGAATCGTAACGCTCATAACTCGGCAGCCTAAAAGAGGCTTTTAAGCCGAAATAGTCGATTAATCTGAATGTTGTGATATTAACTCGGTAAAATGTTCAGATTAATCGCATGCGACAGCGCATTAAAGTTGAAAGCCCTAGCACAGAGATATTAAATACAAAGTGTGACAGAACAGTGGACTTTACCGTGTGTCTGACTTTGCAGCAGGGCCTGCCACACTTTTCAGAAAAGTTCAAGTCATAAAGATCTAGAGGCCGACAGCAGGGAGGCTAAATAAATTGACCTAAAACTAACCTTTTTGTGCATGATGCCAAGAACATCAAATATAAAAGGAGTAATTTTAATAAGAAACAGCAGCTGGGGATTGATGGAGACGGCGCTCTGCTCAGGAGAACCTCATGATGTTGATGTGAGCGATTCACATCAACAGTTCAGGGTCCTGCTGGCTGGAAGTACCTGAAGTGAAGCACCGGCAGCAGAAACATCTTCATACAAACCCATGTCCTCCACCGACTCCTGCAACAACACAGAATAATTGTTCTGTTCATTAAAATCACCTTCAGATAAAACATTTCAGCTCAAACTCATCCTGCCACCTGCAGGTCGGCCAGCCGGGTCTTTGCCAACGTGACGTACTCCATCAGGAGGCTGCGGTGTTTTGGAGGCACAAATGGAGGGTGAAGAATATGAACCTGATATAAAAAGATAACTGTCAGCTGTGGAAGGTCAAAGGTCACCCTAGTACATGAGCAAACTCCACAATTAGGTTTAAATGAATTTTTCACTAATTACTGCCACAGTTGATGCATTTACACCTTTAAGGATCTCAGATTCAGTAATTTTATTGTTTTAATATTTAAAACATTTTAAATGATAAAAATGTGTAATTTTTTATAACTGCTTCAAATTTGAATGGCTTCAGATCTGAAACATGACAACATTTTCTGTCATTGCTTAGAAACAAACTTTGGACTATGTAAAGATTTTATTTACAAGAAAATTGATATAAAATCCTGACCTTGATTTTCCTGAAAAATGACGTTTTGTGATGTTTTCCTACCTCTAATGAAGGCTGTTTAATATTTAATGATGGGAAATAAAGCCTGGTTTTAATTACCTCAATATGTTCAAAATTCAACTGACATCAAATGTGAGAATGACTCCCACTTCCTGCTGCCTCCAAATAAATAAAATAACTCGTGAATAAATGTGCTCTGTTCGTTCAACCTGTAGCTAAAGGATTTCACCTTTAAGTACTGAGAAGGTTCAAAGGGCACCAGGTCAGAGAGGAACTTCAGCAGGAACACCAGAGACTTCTTACTGCCAGCGTGGAAACCGGAGCGTCCGCCAAACGACTTCTGAAAGCAACGCAGATAAATTCAATAAACATTACTCTTTAAAAGAAATGTTCATATTAAATTTGTGGAGTGAAATATAGTGAGCTTTGTTCTAAAAGCAACGGGGAAAATGTTCATTTACAAGTTGTTGATAAAACCAGACAAAACCTTGAACCAGTCGGTGTAGGCCGGAAACACGCCGGCGCCCTCTAGCGCCCCCTGCCGGGCCAGCAGGAAGGCGGTGATCAGCTTCTCCAGATCGTAGCCTCCGAACGCCGAGCTCAGCAGGCGGCACAACGCCTCTGACAGGAATAGACGCAGCACGCCGTTAGCTTCGCCCTCCAACTGGTCTAACCAGACACCCCGAGGGGGGCTGGCCATGTGATCATGTGACAGTGACGCAGCAAAGGATTATGGGATGTTTAACAGGAGCAGAGAAGTGAAGAAACCGATAAATATCGCTTATCGGTGTATCAGCAGCAATAACCGATTCTCGATTCATTTGTTAATGGCATCGTTACTTACCCTAACCCCAGACCAGCTGAAAGTTTACAAAATAGTTCAATCTGAGCAACAAGGTTTTACCAAAAATGTTTGTGCCGTTTTAACGGAGCAGCAACTTCACTACCGTTTAGTGATTTTAAAATTTCAATGCTTCTCTAAACACGAGTCAGCAAATATATTCCGGTCAAAGCCTGAAAGAAGATAAGCTGCAGTTCTTTCAACATGAAGGTTATTTTGTTACTTGGATACATTTTCAGTATATTGAACAGAACCAACAGTCAGGAAATTATTTGCATGGTGTTTGTTTAAATTTAGTTAAATAATTGTTTATGGCTTGGAATATTTTGAATGAGATCCTAGTCAGTGTAGCTTTCAAAGAAACTGGGTTTACCGCTGAGGCTGGACTGGGCCGACTGGTCGTAAACCAGCAGGGTGGCGACAAAGACCAAGACGTGTTTCCAGTTGACCTCGTGCGTTTCCAGAACCTGCTGCAGGTGATGCAGCAGCTGCTCCACGCTGAAGATCGCAGCCAGCTGCCACAGACAGGAGACATCCATAATGCATGCGTCCTACGCAAATCATCAGGAAAATCATGGCAGCCAACGGCAGAAATGGCTCCAAATATGATGCCACATTTAACGTTTCCTCTTCCTTTCAGCACCAGACACAGAGCTGCAATGCTTACATGCCAGGCCTGATGAAGTGACAAACTTTTACAGATTCAAACACAACGTCATTCCAGAGTTTTTCAGACAGCTGAGTTGGTAGAAATCATTTACCTTGCAGCAAAGCGAGGTCAGACAGCGGCCGGCTTTAGCAACAGTCCAGTCGTTCTGCGAGGTCACAGCGTCTGACACTGACGACAAGCAACAATTTATTTCAACAAGTTTCAGGCCGGATCAGAGGTATTCATCCTGTCATCGTATCAGACACCAACGCTGCGGTTAACGCCACTGTCACTGCTAATGCTACCTGTCAGTTGAGGATTCCAGGTGAAAATCTGAGTCAGGCAGTGAGCAAAGAACCGCTGAAGAGCTTCTGGTGACACCGAACCTCCACACAGTGAAGCATCAAGAGTCTGAATCCTGCAAGAAACACAAAACAGAAGAGCATAGAACCAAACCTGGACAAACACAGAACTAGGGGCGCACCAATTTATTGGCGCTGATTTATTTAACTTTGAGAGCTCGGTGGTGATCGGTCGATGCTTACATGTCAAGCTTACATCCACCGATCTTATCTACATTGGCAAAGGTCTAAAACTCAACCACTGTCCTCTTCTGCTCTGCAGTGGGAGGTTGGACTGTTTGGCCTACCCACCAGGTCAGGTTTGCAGTAATAATAGTTGCCCCACTCTTACCAACTCAGCGACTTTCTTGCTATATTTAGCAACATTTCAGACAAAATCTTGGTATGGACAAAATTGGAATTTGCAGGTCAGGCTTTTTAACGATCTGTAATCTACAATCGGTCAAAAAAACTGCATTTGGTGCAGCCCTACATAGAACCAAACCAGTAGAACATAGAATTCCTCCAGGACGTCTCCAGGATTTCCTCCCACTGGGAGGATACCAGGGCCCTCATGTATAAAGCGGCATATGTACAAAAAACGTGCAGCGCCGCCATATTTTACGCAACGACATCGAGAAGTAGGCAAAGAAGGATAGGAGGGACCGTGAGCGTGATTTGGACAAGAGCGCAAGCGGGGACGCCCGGGGATGAAGGTCGGAGGAAGAGGAGCGGCAGGAGACGGAGGGCCGGAGACGAAAAGTGGACAGAAAGAGATTATATAAAAACGCCCAGTCGGCATATATAAAAACCAATGCTGTGGTGGCGCAGGGGCAAAGAACGACCCACATATGGAGGCCTTAGTCCTCGTGGCGGTAGTCACAGGTTCAATTCCTGGCCTGGTGACTACATGTCTTCCCCCTCTCTCATTACCCTCTTTCCTGTCGGGCTACTTTCAATAAAGGCAACTAGAGCCAACAAAACCTTTAAAAAAAAGTTCGGAAATATACGCAAACTTTTGACCTGCCGTGAAAATGTACGGCAGCCACTCAAACTTTTTCTGTGGACAATAAACTACAAATCGCCAAAACTCACCTGAACACACTGAAACCTGACTACATTCAGTTATTTACACCAAGAAGAATCAAACCCGATGTTTATCATGACTTTAATTTTTACTGTTTAAACGTAAACTATGGAACTGAACCGCATTTATCCTCAGACAATAAAACACAAAATAAAGAACATAACAAAAATGATTTGAAAACCTCAAACAAATGTAAATAGTAAAATTTCCTCAGTTTGCGTCTCATAAAGTCGTAACTCATCGTCTGAATCATCTATGGCTCATTTATCCTCACTGAAGAGAAACCAGGGCTGATCAACAGGTTTGATTATTGATCAGGTGTGCAGACAGTCACAGGTTTATCAGTAGCTGCATAAAGGTGAGCCGCTACCTGATGGAGAATATGGAGCCATTGATCAGAGATCATAATAATCTGCTGGTTTATTAGTGTTTAGATTGCCCAGACTAGAGGTGTGCCGATCAATTGGCCACTGGTCATAATCGGACGATTTCTGTGAAGAAGTGTATGATCGCCGATCACCAAAACCGATCACCTGGATCTCACTTTGCAGCCTGCATGTGTAGCTGATCTCCTCTTTCCTTCTCACTGCGCAGCAACAATCCAGACAGTGAACTCACACCGAACAGCTGCACGTCAGACAGTCATCCTTCAGTCGAGCCACCAGCTTTATGAATACAAAGCGTCTCCATTTTGTAAATGTGCAACTTATACACACACGATTCCTGTATTTAGAATAAACGTCCACATTCCCCACACAGAGGACTCTCTGTCTGTCTTTAATCCCGGCTCAACGCTCTGCTGTTCAAACATTTCCACTTGGATTTCTTTATTTTTTTTCCATTTGGATTTTTTTCTTTACAATTAATTATTTTTATTTTTTGTGAAGTGACCTTATGATCCCTGAAAGCAACTTTTGAATAATAGTTATTTTAAATATCTATACTGCCAGCAGCAAGGGCGTAGCCATGGTTACTGCTACAGGTGGCAGCGGACTTCCAGGTATTTATTCTAATTCACATTAAGATGTATTTATGGATGACAGGCAGACCAGCAGCTGCTCTATTTTCCACAACCTGTGATTTATAAAGGAAAGGTGCGCAGCTATGATCGCAGCCGTAACTTTATACGTCCGAATTTGTGCGCCATTTTGTCAGTATGATGATTTTTAATGTGAAAGCTGAACAGGTCACCAGGACCCAGAACCATCTGGGGCGACTTTTCATCCTGTCTGCGTTGGAATGAGTGTGAATCTGGACTGAGGGCAGCGTGAACTTTGACCCTTTCTGCAAGGAGCAGACAGACCTGAAGGTTAAGAAAAAGAAACCAACCATCGTTCCGCTCCTTCATCGCACTCTTCCTTAATGTCCAGAAACCCTAAAAACAACAACAGGCAAATCTTAGCAATCAGTCAGGAAGTAAATGCGCTACCAGCGGGCGCAGCAGACTCACAGTGAAGCAACTCGTCCAGAACTGAACTCCTCCTCGGCGATGCCACCAGGACTCCAACCACGGCTGAAACACAGGCGACGTGTCTTCAGCTGCGGCTCTCTGGAACCAGCAGCTGGTCCATACAGAACCACAATAAACAATCAGAACCTCAGAGCAGAACCAAAACAAATCTAGAGCAGAGATGACCTGTCCTGAGCGTGGTTCTGATTCTGCTGGAAGTTTCTTCCTGTTAAAGGGAGGTTTTTTTTCTCCACTGTCGCAGTGTGCTTGCTCAGTATGAGGGAAGGCTGTAAAGTTAAAATGAGTCCTGCTGCATGTTTAGTTTGATGCAGGAACTAACGTTACGTTCAGGGTTACAACAAGTCGCCTCCAGAGGAATCTGGAGAAAAATGCTCTTACTGGCTAAAACTTCCTGTTGAACTTGTCTGGTCTCCTCTTCCTCCTGCGGAGGCGTCCAGCAGCAGAGAGCCTTTAACTGACCGGGCAGCCATGATGCGACGGCGTCATCACTGGAACACAAAGGAGGGGGGGAGGACATCTGAGTGCTGATTGGTCGGCTAAGTTATGCCAGAAAAACCTTAGTGTGAGGCTCAGGTTCTTCTGTGTTAAAGCGCCTCAGGCTCATTGTTAAGCATGGTGGAGGAGGAGTGATGCTGTGGGAGTGTCTCTCTCACAGGTTCTGAGAACCTTGTTTAGAGATATTTAGATCGTAATCTCATGGAAAACTGAACATGGCTCCTGTTTGGATAGCAGAACCAGAACATGTGGACCATCAACATCAGTTCCTCCTCCTTCCATCGTCTCAGTCAGAGCAAAACCCTGCAGAAACCCGAGGAAGTGATTTTATTGAAAATGCAGCTAAAACAATTTTATTTCTAGGCTCTTAAACATCTGATCCTTTGGTACCAATAGGTGAGGAGAAAATTAGATCAGTAACGGCAGCGGTTTGGGTCCAGAACCCTTCTCTTTTATCTGACTTCAGGTTACCAAGATGCTTTCTGGTCAGGCAGCATCAGCAGCTCCTGAAACATCCAACTTTCATCATGAAGCAAACCAGAAAGCAGAGCTGACCTTTCTATGATGTAGTCCAGAGTGAGGATGTTGTAAAGGTGAAGAAAGTACAGCAGCTCCAGGTGAGGATGCTTCTGAAAATACAACATGCCTGGGTTTAGTCCTCGGTTCACCAACTTACACAAAGTTCCTGCTGGCAGAGAGTGAAAACACTCCAGATTACCAGATTCACATGACCCAAGTTTCTGTCTCCTCAATTGTTTTAATCTCCACTTAAGAATAAAGTTCTAAAAACATGGAAGTGAAGAAGAAAAGCGTCTGAGCCGCAGGAAGTGAACCCCTGCCAGGTGTGTGATCACCTGATCTCTTCGGTACTCCGCCCACAGCAGCCTGGGGCAAAAAACTCCTTGGCAAAGCAGCAGTTTGCTGGCCTCCAACAGAACCTGCAACTGGACCTGGAGAGGACAGGGAAGAACCTGTCAGAACATCTGGAACAGAAATGTCCCAAAGCTGCTGGTGGAAAACTGACCCAGAGCAACCAGAACCACAGAAAACCAAAATAAGAACCAGAAAACAGGAGCAGGTACAAATCGAAAAGCTCAGCAGGAGAGTCAGATTAACTGAACATGTAAGGGTACCCTAGTGGTGACCCGGTATCAGTGTCGTGCAATGCTGCAGCTGTGGGTCCATCAAACTGACTCACTCTCTGAGAAGACGTGAACATCTGCCTCAGTTTGTCCTCCTGACTCCCAGCGATCTCCTCCAGTCTGTCCAACATCGTCTTCACCGAGACGGCTCCGACGGAGACGCCCCGTCGGTCGGCCTGACGGCGCAGTTCACTCCCTGCAGCAGACAACACGTTGGGGAGGGGCGAAATAATGAGAGCCAAACATTTGATCTTGGTGTGGAGGCGAGTAATCTGTTAATCTGGGACTAGTTTCCAGATGTTCCCATGATGATGTCATGGCTTTGAAAGCCTCTGATTGGTCTATTCATACAATGTATACTTGGTTGTAATAACTGCATCATCAATAAATCAGTTGGTTCCCATTGATCGATTTATCATTGATTGACGAAACGAGTCCTGAACCAGCATGGACTGAAAGGTCACTCAGAGAGGAAGAATCCATCCATCCGTAGAACAGTGGTGTCCGTTTGTGGCACCACAGGCGGCTGATGGAAAATTTTTTACATTTATGATAAGATTTTATCTGAAAAATGTGTCAAACACATTTTACTGTATTTATCAAGTTGTTGTTTGTTTTATAATTCATAGGATGCAGAAACAATCATATAGCCTTGGGAATATTTTGGATAAGTTAAAATTTACCTGCCATTCAGAGGACCTGCAAAGAAAAAAACAAGGGCCAGAAAAGATTGTTTTGTCTAAGAAAGCTCGCAAAGTTTCAGGTTGATAAGTCAATGATGATCCTACTTTATAGATCATATATTGACATTTTCTCTCCTCTGTTGGTTTGGAGATCTTAGTATTAGGAGAAGAACAATGCTCACTTACAGAGCAGTTCAATAATCGGATCATCAGGAAAACTAAAGCCATTCTTGCTGTCAGTGCTCAGCCTTTACATCCCAAGTTCCAGTTTCTGCCTTCTGGCCTCCAGCTCAGACTCTCCTTATGGACAGTAACAGGTAGAAGCTCTGCTTTGTTCCTACAGCAATTTGTCTTTTTAACACAGGACATGGTGGGGGGACTCGCACCTGACTGTTGGTGTTCATAGCAACTGTCGGTAGACAATGATATACACTGCTGTGCTCTTCCTATTATGATTTGTATTTGATGTCTTTTTTGGTATGCAGCTCCTTTGTTATATATTTTTTAACTTTTGGTACTTTGTCATTTAGCTTGTGTGTCTTTTTATATTTACATCCTTGCTATAACATGAAGTGCCATTTGAAAAAGTCTGACTCTAAAACATGCTGCAACTTTAACTCAGCAGCAGACTTTAGTTCATCTATTCATTAAATTAGGGTGGTGTAGTCAAAGGCCAACCTATATTTACACTTGGCTCCAGATCCATTTACCACAAGGCTCACCATACTTTAATCTTTTTATGAAAACATTGGATGCTTAGTTATTGCTGAATTATTCATTCTGGTCGTGGAAAACTGGACCAGCTCCAGAACTCCCAGGACCCTCACCAGGGTCCTGGGAGTTCACCCAACTGATCTAAATGCGCCTTGTGGACTTGGAGAAGACATTGGATCATGTCCCTCGGGGAGCCCTGTGGGGGGTTCTCCAGGAGTATGGGGTACCGGGCCCTTTAATACGTGCTGTCAGGTCCCTGTATGACCGGTGTCAGAGTCTGGTCCGCATTGCCGGCAGTAAGTTGGGCTCGTTACCGGTGAGAGTAGGACTCCGCCAAGGCTGCCCTTTGTCACGGATTCTGTTATGGACAGAGTTTGTAGACCACCCAAGGTGTGGAGGGGATCCATTTTGGTGGCCTTAGGATCGCATCTCTGCTTTTTGCGAATGTTGTGGTCCTGTTGGCTTCATCGGGTCGTGATCTGCAGCTCTCGCTGGAGCGGTTCACAGCCGAGTGTGAAGCGGCCGGGATGAGAATCAGGGCCTCCAAATCTGCGGGTCTTTAGCCGGAAAAAGGTAGAGTGCTTTCTCCGGGTAGGGGGGACGTCCCGCCCCAAGTGGAGGAGATTAAGTATCTTTTGGTTCATGAAAGAGGGAAACATGGAGAGGGAGGTCGACAGGCGGATTGGGTTAGTGAAGCAGTGAAGCGGGCGCTGTACTGGCGCCCGTTTCACTGCAGTGATGTACCTACATCAGTATGTATGTTTAGTGAAGTGGACGCCGATACAGCGCTGCTCCTTCACATTAAGAGGAGCCAGTTGAGGTGGCATCTGGTTAGGATGGACGCCTCCCTGGTGAGGAGTTCAGGTCCCACCGGGAGGAGGCCCCAGCAGAAGATCCAGGACTGGAGGGATGATGTTCCTCTGCTGGGAACGCCGTGGGATTCCTGTTTCCATCCTACTGGAACAGGAGGATGGAGAGGGAAGTCTGGGCCTCCTACTGATTCTGCTGACCCCGCGACCCGACCCCAGATAAGAGGAAGAAAATGGATGAATAGGTGAAAGCAGCTGGTCTAGCCAAAGGCCAATCTAGATCTCCACTTGCATCCAGATCCATTTACCACAAGGCTCACAATATTTTCATACTTTTTTAAAAAAAAAAATACTGGACGTTAAGTTATAGTTGAGCAAGTAAAAAAACAATGAAAAACACAATTTAAAATAATTTGGGGATTTTTAATTCCAAAAGAGTCAAATTTTGTGGCTGGCCAGTTTTGACATCACTGATCTGAAAGCAACTAACTCACCAAAAACTGAGGAGATGGACGGAAACTTCTGACTCTGAAGGAAGATTTTAAATAATTTTTTACAATTCTGAAATTATTTTTGTTAATGAAACAGAAATCAATCTCCACTGACCTTTATGTCAGACAATATAAAGGTACATTGTGCACATTCTCACCCACTAGCAGTCCTGCAACGTTCAAAGAGTCAGATGCTGCCTGGTTCTGCTCTGGGTTTTGGTTCTGCTCCACATTCTGAAAGCAGATCATGTGACATGGATCCAGGTTCTGGAAACATCAAACATCTAAAGGTTACTGCAGGAAGAGACTTTCTGTCTGTTAGATGGCCCTTGACTCACCTGCAGCTCCTGGAACAGGCTGCAGAGGTTCTGGTTCTGGTCCAGCAGCTGGACCGCAGCCTCCTGCAGCCGCTCACCATCATCAAGCTTTGGCTTCTTTAAGCCGCGGCCAGCTGAGACAGAGCAGAACAAGAAATATCAGAACAATAAATCATTCTCTAAACATCACTAAGGACAAAGTTTCTGACTGCTGGAAAACTAGAAACCATTTCAGGGACAAATTTCCTCCATGGGGACGGGATTCTGTCCTCAGCACAGAGGAAGACAAGGAAGCTTCCAGTTGTTTCCTCAATCTGCAGAAAGGCGGCAGGACGTTTACATCCGCTCACTAGAGAATTACAAATTCTGGACAAATTGTCCTCCTCAAAAGCAGCATTGCAGGTCTGCTGCTAGAATCTACTTTTAATATTTCAGGACCTTCAAGCTGCAGTCAGTCTCTCTTCTCTTGTCCTCGGTTCTTCTTCTAGCTTATTTTAGGTCAACTAAAATGTTTCATTTGAGTTTTACAGGTTAAAAGTCAACCTGGAAGCTTATTTCCATATCATAAAACCTGGCATCCTAACAGGTTTGAGAATTTTCATTTTCTCTGTAATATTCCACCCTGTGAGGCTGGGGGGAATATTAATAGAATAAACGTTAATATGTAAACCAAGTCTAGAAAATAGTGTCATATTTAGCTCCGTTCATATTTATTCAGTTTCTGCTGTATTTATAGAACGTTTAAAGCTTTAACTAGGTTCATAACCAGAACATTACTAACTTTTCCCGGCCACGGTGTATTAACTCACCGAGGAGGGAGCAGAGCGGCCTTTTCTGCGACCCACAGGAAGCCTGGAGGGACATGATGTCTGGAGAGAAGGTCCCGGTTCCGATACGATTCTGGGTCAAAGAAGGTTTTGGCTCCAAAAAAAGTTCTGGTTTAACTTGTCTTGCTCCTGCATTCTGTCCGCCATGTTTCCTCTTGGCGCTTTACGCTCTCATTGGTCGGACCTGCAGCCAATCCGCTGCTGCTGCTTTTTCCTGCTTCTTCTTCTTCGTGTGAGAGGACTGGGGAAGAGCGGAAGAAGAGCGAGAGAGGGGAGAGGGGGACCTCGCTGCAGCAAACAGGAAGGGGCGGGACGGACCACTGTCAGTCTCAGACCTTATATGGAAATGGGACCATTGCACTCCGGAAGTGAAGGGGGCGCTATTTCCTATATTATCCGCGGCCTCCTGTTTTAATTTTCTTTTGAAATCTGTGATATATTTTCACCTTTAGGAAGGATTTTCACTCTCAGCATGTATTTGAACTTCTCTCTTTTATTTTCGTCAGCTCAGCTCACAGTTTTTAACAAATTCTGTAGCTTTCTGTGTTCTTCTAAATCTGCTCCTTAGTCTTATCTTTTCGGGCCTGATACTGCCTCTAGTGGCGTGGAGGTGGTAATCTGGTCTCTTATATAGGAAAAGATAAGATAAAACTATTTAGTCTATCAAGGTGGAAATTTTCCTTCGACTCTAAAACAATAAAATAAACACATTCATAGAATCACAATATCAACAATTTGCATGTCGAGTAAAAGACTTTGGCTGAAGGTAAATGTTATCATTTAGTTTGGTTAAGAATAATTATTGCTCTGTCAATAAATGACGTCTAATAGATGTTCTTAGTTACCAGAGGAAAACAGTAAAACCTTCATGAGCTCAGAGGGTCAAACTGAGGAATAAAGAGGATGGATGCTCTCTGATCAAATATTCCTGCCATCTTTCATGTTCTTTCAGCAAACAGTTGAGACAGAGTTGTTTTTGGTTTCACCACTATTTACCTGCTGTTATACCTGCCATTGAAAGTTTTCTTAAAATATTGTCTGTTAGTCTGCAGCTCATGTGACCAAACCAGCCGAGGAGATGAAAAGTTAAAACTTGAGTTAAAATGTTGTTTTAACTTGAGTTCAAGTTAGAATGTTAAGTTTTAACATTTGAACTCAACAACCTCTACCTAACTAGAGGTTGTACACAAGCTCTAGTTGGGTAACCCCAAGATCACTAGATCTTATTAAAAGATAGAGTCTCTGAGAACAGTTTTTAAAGATTCAGTGTTATCAGCAAAGTTGAGCTGATTGTCCAGGAACGACGCAAGAAATTTAAAATTAGCCACAGTTTCAACAGGTTGGCCATCAAGTGAAACTGGAATCACTTTCAGGTTTTGTTTATGCCATTTAATTAGCTCTACTTCCTTAAGAAATTTCCATATAAGGTCTGAGACTGACAGTGGTCCGTCTTGTTCTTGACGGACTGCTGACAAGAACAAGTCGGACCCTTCTTGTTTGCTGCAGCTCGGTCCTTCTCGGTCCTCTCTGTCCAGACAGGAAATGACGCTAACCCTGACCAGTCAGCCCAATTAACTGGCAGAGGTTCTGTTCGGCAGAACAGAACTGGGTCAGAGGTTCTGTTTAATGAGCAGAGCTGCTGTTATTGAAATAAACCTGCAGCTTCATTTGCAGCTATGGAATAATATTATGGTTTTCTGTTTTTATTCTCAGTAAAATATTAAAACTACGTAAATATTTGAACTTTAACTTTTAAACTAGATGATCCACCGTAATCACTGAAACATAGTTTATTTAAATAAGGGAGTTAAATGAGAGAGAGAGGAGATGACTTCCTGGAGGCGGAGCTTCAGGAAGAGCAGGAGCTTCTTAAAGAGACAGAGGCCCAATTTCAAGGCGCTAAATCAGAAAGTCAAATTCCATTGAAGTCATATTTGATACACGCAGCATGTACAACTGAAGGTAACATAGGGACTGCGTTATGCTATAAATGATTTTATGTAAAACCCAGACACTGTCTCTTTAAGGCCTCTGTCACATTAGCAGAGACGCTAATTATCAGGACAGTTAATTAGTCAACTGTGACTCTGACCACAGAGATTTGCCGACACAATCCAGAGAGTTTCCTCCATCTGGTTCTGATGTTTCAGGGTTTCACTTTGAGCTTAAAGCAGTAAACCATCAATAGGAGACCAGTTAAACCAGTTAAACTCCCAGTGGATCCTGTGTAATGGGCTCCTCCAGGCCAGATGGAGAGGTCTCTCTCCCTGAATCTCTGTTCCTGCAGCGTGGCGCGGCTCAATTAGCTCAGATTGCCCGTTGCCTGCAGGGAAGAACTGATAATTGCCAGAGTAGCCCTGAGAGCCGGCAGCTAATGAGCAAGTTATTTAAATCACTTTCACTGGGGAGCAGGTTCACAAGCACCACCGTCACATGACTCCAGCGGCCAAGTCAAAGTAAAACATCTTCAGGAAGTTAGTTTCAAACTTCAGAGACGAGTTGAACTGGAAGCAATCCAATTGGATGGCTGATTAATGGGAGATCAATTAGAAATCAATAAACGCTTCACTTGTCACTGAATAAGGTCAAATATTTTTATGTTCATGTTGATGGACCATCAGACTTTTGGGCGGCTCCAGCGCCCCCTACTGGATGAACTGTAATGTTCCTCCATTTATATATGGATCTAAATCAAAAGTTCAATAAACATATTTGAAATAAAGTAGATATTAGTCAAATAGAAGTCATGCTGGATTATTATAGCAAATGTAATAATTCTGAGATCCATTTGAATTTATGTAGTTTAATTTAATCTGAGTTCTGTTGGTTCGGTTTGCTAGCTGGATGGTTAGCCACCGTCATGCTAACCGTCCAGGTAAACCAGGTGTGATTTAATCTTCACATGAACTGACTGCTGGACCTGATCAGCTCCAGAGAATAATCAGAAACAAACAGCTGGAGTGTTGATGTGTGAGCCGGTGTTATGGATTAACTGGTGGCTATGTTTGTGTGGGCGTGGCTTTTTAGGACCCCTTTACCGAACCAGGAAGTAAACAATGCGATGAGCTTAAAAACTACAAATCTTCAAGTTGCAAAAATACTATCAGATTCCCTAAGACACCCACTAAGATCTCGAGAATAACTAATTAGAAAGACTTTTATTGGTCTAATATGGTATGTTGCCTTTTTTTTTTTTTTTTTTTACATTAATCTGCAAAATCACAAAAAACATGTAAATTAGGCAGAACTTGTCCTGATTTCTGTTTTGATTCAGAGGTTGAAACTCGTCAAAGGAAGATCAAAATAGATCTCAAGATGTCATAATCAGATCTCAAAGCAAAGATTAATTCCTGAAAGCCACATAAATGTTGAAGAGCCATGGGTTTAAAAGTAAAACGTTTAAAAAGATCGACTGACTATGTTGTTTTTCACATCTCCCTCATATTGTATGATATTTCAATTCCACAGAAACTATATGTAACGCTAATCAAGGCTAGGCGCCTGACTATGACCAAATGTGATAATAGGCAACCAGAAAGGTTCGGCTGAGGAGCCTGTGTGTGAATAAAACACCAACAGACAGAAAGTAAAGTTAAATTATTGTATTCAGATGTAGATTTTTGCATATGTTTAGGGAGGTATTCAATAATAATAATGTTTTCTTATAAATATAAACAATAAACACAACAGGAAGACAACAATAACAAAAAATGAATAAATAAATAAACCCTGATGACACCCAAGAGTTTTTTCTCTTATTCAAGTCCGGTCCTTTGTATGCAGAGTGATTAAATGTCCATCGATCAACAATCCGACTGTTTTTAGTCGATGATCCAGGGCAATAGGTCCGGGGAAATAAAGCAGTTTAGTTCAATTTAGTCCCACATCCGGTAGCTCAACATCCTGGGTTGAAACCGGGGCTGGAAAAAAACCCTGACCTAAACAAGGTCAAAGCAAAATGTAGCATTTAACCAGAGTTAAAACAACTAAACAGTCATAAAAAAATAACTATATTCCATAAAGTAGTTCTCATGAATTATTCAAATTAATTTCAAATTAATTACATTAATGTTACATTTCGAAGTCAAGTTATAGATCAAATAAAGTTACAGATCTAGTAAAGTCTGATATCAAAGTAAAGTGCACTTCTAAGTGTTATCCAAGTTTAATTGACACTAAAGTCAATTAAACTTAATTGACAAATATTATTTCAATAAATAACGATTTGGTTTCTGGTTTTGTTGCGCAACTACGAAAGAAATTAACCAAATCCAAAGTTCTATTGGCCGGTCAACAAAATCAATGAAAAGTAACTAAAAGTGTCTTTAAAGTACAGATTTACAAAAATCAAAAGGCTTATTTAACGCTTTAAGGGCATATCTTTAATTCGGCCGCATAATTAACAAAAAGAGAAAGATTGTTTTAGTCTACAAACCATTTTAAAACGCTGATACCTCAATTTTAAGTGGGCGTGTCACCACAGAGTTTCTACTTTATGAAGAAAACAAAAGACAGAATAAACGACTCACCGTCGAGTGGTTGTCAGAATAAACCCAATATAATCCTTCGGATAGGGTACAGCAGAAACAACAGTGGGGCAGATCTAAGTGCACCTCTGACCCGGAACTTAAAGTGTGCTGCTCTGTTTGACCCGCCAAAATAAAATACAGGTTGATTATTTTGTGCAGTTACACATAGCCAAATCTTTTTAAACACTGTTTCTGTAACATGTTATAGTTTATTTCCTAGTTCATTTACAGAAGACATGGCTGCTGCAGATCTATGTGTCATTTCTTCTTTATTGTTGATATTTTTTCCTCATAATTTAACTAAACATCTTTATTCTTTTCATCAAGTGTCTCTAATACTCAACCATAAGAGACAACGCTGACAAAACTATTGTTTTATATATTTGTACATCAGAAACGGGTTAAAATTTTCACTCAAACTGAGATTCTGAAAGTGTCACCAGTGAATCCAGGTTTGCGTCTTAAAGTGTCAGTTAGATCAGGATCAATAACAAGATGATTGGACTTCATCCTTAGTAGTTAAGTAGATAAAACGGCTCTTGGAGCTCAGCGACCGCTGGTATGAGTTCAGCTAGAGATGTTGATGTGTCTGATTCACTTTTTGGACATATTGTCTAAAGAATAATATTCACTTGCTGCCAACATCCATCCATCCATTTTCTATCACCCTGGTCCCCAGTGGGGTCAGGAGGTGCTGCTGCCTCTCCAGCTACGTTCTGGGTGAGAGGCGGGGTCACCTGGACAGGTCATGTGGACAGGTCGCCAGACTGTCACAGGGCAACACACACACACACACACACACACACACACACACACACACACACACACACACACACACACAGGGAGATTTTTAGAAAGACCAACCTTTTTTTGTTTGTGTTTTTGGACTGTGGAGGAAGCCGGAGAGAACCCAGCATGCACAGGGAGAACATGCAGACTCTGTGCAGAAAGACCCCGAGCTGGGAATCGAACCCAGGACCTTCTTGCTGCAAGGCAACAGTGCTACCAACTGCGCCACTGTGCAGCCCAACGTTTTAGAGGTAATATCGTTTATCAGGTTTGCCAGGCAAACTTTTAACTGTAAGGATATTATGAAATTGCTAAATTACACAGCTTTGTGTCTGCAGCCCAGTTAAGGTGCAAATGAAATAATGTGGCTTCCATTAAATGAGCAATGAATTAGATAGATAGATAGATAGATAGATAGATAGATAGATAGATAGATAGATAGATAGATAGATAGATAGATAGATAGAT
>CAEFZY010065054.1:0-50096 GCA_903066815.1 Brachyrhaphis roseni | reverse complement strand
CTCAGGTGTGTGGAAGTAGAGACACATCTAAAAGTTGCAGGAGACCGGCTCTCGAGGCCTGGAGTTGGCCACCCCTGCTCTACAGGATCATCATAATATGGGATATCAAGGCAACATGTTCATAGTCATTGTGGATAAATGGTGAGCTCTCTGTGGTCCGGAGCAAGGCAGGATGTCTTCCACAAAACTGGAACCTTCTCTTTGCAACTCTTGGGTCAAACTAAGGTTGAAGAGGTCCTGCAGAATCCCACAGAGCTGCTCTGCACAGGCTGTCAAGACTCTGTCTGGCAGCACTGACACCATCTGGGCCTGCAGTCTTGTTTCAGTTTAGTCTTTCCAGCTTCCTCTTCACCTGATAGACAAGTGGAAGAGGGAGGGAAAGGGAGCAGCATCATCTCCTGATTGGATTGAAGACAAAAATGTAGAAGCAGAAGAACCTATGGCTGAGGTGGACGTAAAACATTTGAGGTGTGTCAGGAAAGCTGTAGGTGAAAGGAGGGTAGGGCTGTGTAATTTTATTGATTTTACAATATTTATCAATATTTTTTTTCCTAAAAGTATTGATACATGAAATCCTACTTTGAGTTTTCTGTCAAATACACATGAATTAAATGACAGCTGTCACATGACATTTTTTACCCAGTTGCACATGTACATTAAAAATGACATGGAATGAAACAACCAGTTACAATTAATTAAGTAATGAAATGGATAAACTACATTATCTAATATAAGTGAATAAGACAAAAAAGGTTCCTTTCCTGCATAACCAAATACACAAAGCCACACAATTAACATTTAAACAAAGCAAATGTATAACAAAAACATTTATTACATCAGTTCAATTAATTCAATCCAAGTCTATGGAACAGTCACAAAATGTCACCAAAATCACATTGTCCCTCTAAAATCTTTCAGAAAATCGTAAATGTATTGACTCGTATTGAATTATATCGTTTGCTGAATATCAATATATATATATATATATCTCATATCATGAGATATATATATATCTCGTATCATGAGCAGAATAATGCATCGTATTGTATTATGAGATTAGTGTATTGCTACAGCTCTAAAGCAGGGCAGGATGCCTGTTTGACTGGGGGCAGATGAGGAGGATCATAAACTTGTTGCAATGAACCCATTGAAGAATGTGTTCAGCTCATTGACTCTGTAGAGACCTACATCCATCTGATCCTCCTCCTACCCGAAGCCTGCGATATTCTTCACCTCTCACAACACATCTTTCTGCTGGATCTTGCTCCACTTTCTTCCTCTGTGCCAAAAGGCAACTACAGCATCATTTAGTTTCATAATTTGTGGAGGTCACAGGTAAGAGAACCCAAAGAGATAGATGGGGGGTTTGAAGTACTTGAATGTCCAGATGTTTTAAAAAGTTCAAGAAAAGTCTAGAAATATGAGTTTGGGATTGTTTTCAGACAAATATTAGTCATTATTTGATAAGATGGGTTTAATGGTTGCTTGGAATCTGTTATTTTTCCAGAAACTAACACTAACTAGTACTGTGCACTGTTGCAAACACAGCTCTTCTGCTGTACTTTGTTTAATGGTGACTGGGTTTCTGTGTTGGTTTGGGAATTCCAGGTCTCTCCCTAGTCTGCTCCAGGCTTCAGCTTGGAGAACCCAACCGCCAAGATTGATCCGAGCAGCTGGAGCGGCAGCGAGAGCCCTGCCGAGGACATGGAACGGATGAGCGACTCGGCGGACAAGCCTGTAGACAACGATGCCGAAGGGGTCTGGAGTCCTGACATAGAGCAGAGCTTCCAGGAAGCCCTGGCCATCTATCCTCCATGTGGTCGCAGGAAGATCATCCTGTCAGATGAAGGAAAGATGTATGGTAAGTACGGATGTGTGTGACTTTAAGACTAAGCTTCAGTGCATCTGTTTTTCTGTAATCTAAGAAAAATGGGGTTTGTGTTTCGGACTGTTTTTTCTTTCCTTTTTGGGAATCTAGTTGAGAATATCAACATGACAATCTTCTCTTCATCTGAAGCTAGAGGCAAAAACATGATAAGCTTACCATCAAAAGTGAATCGTCTCCATCAGATGGGCACAAAATCTGCTATGAAAGGTTTTGTCTCATTTTTGTCCTAATTAAAACATTTCTTTATTTTTTTTGTTTGTTTGTTTTTCAGGTTGTTTCTAGGTCATAGGAAAGATTATACACTTACAGTATACATTCAACCACATTTGTGTTCCTCTTAAGACCTAGTGTCTGTATCTATAACCAAAAGGTGAACATTGGTATTTTCCAAATATTGTTTTTAGCTCCTTAGCTGTGCTTTTCAATAAAATATGGTGCAGTGGTGACCATACAGCCAAACTACATGGTTCACATGAGTGCAAGTTTATGAGTAAAGCAACATGAACTATTAGCCAGAAGCAGATGGTACCACGGCTGCCACCAGCTGTACCCCCGTCTCTTTGCTTCACCCTCCGCTCCCCCTTCCCCGTTCCTGGCTGGGTGATGTCATGGAAAGAGGGAATATTTCTTTTTGTGTTGTTGGACTGTCTCTCAGCCTGTCAGTGTGAAGTGAAAGCAGAAAATCCCGCTGAGCATTAGCTTGCAGCTGTCATGCGACCCCTCCGGCCAAACAAAATGTAAATTTCACGAGTTGCATTGAGACCTCTCAGTGGCCACTACAAAGATGTAAGCTCAGACAACACCTCCCTCCCTACAGTCCCTTCCTCCAGCTTCTCCAGCCCAAACAGAGTGTAGCTGTCCATAAACCCGGCTTTTTGCTGTGGATAAAAGCAAGTTAATTTTATTTTAGTTACAAATAAACAATCCTAAAAGGAGGGCATGTTTCTGCTTAATACTAGTGTAAAAATAAAAAATAAAAAAAATCATATAACAATATTCACATGCCCTTTCTGACATAATTGCGACTCGTCAACTTAAATAATCCAATTTAAATTGCATACATAATTATACCCTGCCAGATGTGTCTCTTTTTGTTTCAGAAAACCTTTGTGTTTTGAAACAAGCTGGAAGACATTTTTTTTATTTGTGGTTCATGCTGAGAAGAGACATCTGCATCGTTGTTCGGAGGTTTGTCCTACCAGATGTGCTCTGGATCTAGTTACAGATGTCCCGCCAGTAGCAGTGGCCTCAGGCTGTGTCCCTTTCTTACAGCATGAGGACTATAAGAGGCACCAGTACAGTGTTTTTTCTTTGTTTCGTTTAGTTTTTTTAGACATTGATGGGTGAGGAGACAGAAGCGCAAAATGAAAATGGCAAAAATAATACCTAGATAAAAGATATGGGGATGTTTTTGAGCACTTATTTTGTTATTGATGATGCCATTGTACTCTGTCTCTGTAAATCAAAATTTGGTGGTAATGTGTTGCAAACTACTGGATGCTTGTCATTCGGCTTTGCAACTATCGCTGCGTTTTTGCAGCAATCTTATAACAGAAAATATAACCTATTCACAACCTCCATCAAGTAGATATCCGTCCACTGTTACAACAAAAACAATCTGTTTTGTGTGAGGAGCGTTGTTAAAAGAATCCAGTATGTGCTCAAAATTGTGGACAATTTGTCACTGAGCCCTTTAGATTGTGGAAAGAAGCCAGTAAAACATGACTGCGCTGCTGCTGACAGTTCTGAATCAGAGTGCTCCATTAAATTACCTTTTTTAAAAATGTCAGTGAAATTAGCGTTATTATGAGTTTGGACATTTTGTTCCACATTCTTGTTCTCTTAAATCACTGAGAGTGACTGTTTTGGCTTGACTTTTTTTTTCCTTGTTTGATTTAGCTGACAGCAGACGTTTGGTAACACTTTCTAAAAATGGCCCTGATTTCATGTGCCCACAGAGATGAAGTTGAACATTGGGCTGCTTTTATAAGAATAAAAACTGTGATTTGGATGCCATTGAAGACTCCGGTGAATTTCACTTTCATTCTAATATGTTTGTCTTTAACATAAAACGACTAAGAATTTTTCTAATCGTGACGCAAGCTACAGTTGCAGCCCTTAAAACACACCCAGTGCCAAAGAAAACCTCTCATGGCATCTGAAGTAAATGGTGGCAAAAAGAAGACAGGTATTTTGTAGTTTAGAGACTCTGGGGATGGCATAGTGTTCCATACACAGAGCTCATCACAAGAGCTGCCCTGAGTGCCCTTAAGCCCTTTGTTATCCTGGGGTAGAGTGCAGTTAATTAGCAACAGTCACTATAGCAACCGTGTTGCAGTACAAAACAATTTCTAATTTCTGCTTCTTAGCCTATTGTGGTGTTTACCTGAAGGGCTTTGAATGTGCCGAGACCAGTGTTGGCTGGCACTGCGCCTTTTGTCTGGGGCTAATTGTGGCAGCGCTGGAAGACACTACATCTGCATTTACTGCTTCACTAGTGCCGCAGTTTACTTAGGAGAATATGCTTTTTTTTTTTTTTTTTTTAAAGTAATTCAAAATGGACGACACCACCGCCTAGCCAAAGGCCCAAGATGCGGCACTTGCATAATTTACCTGCTGTGTGCGGCTGCATTCATTTATCCTAGAAATAGAGTTGATAAGTGACACAACACGCTTCACTCAAATTGTATGTTTATTCATTGGGTTATGTATTTGCTCTACCCAGCAAGCTAAATATCATTGTCAAATATCTACCAGTTACTGTTGAGCAGAAGTAAACCAGATTTTCTGCCATCTGTAGACAAATATGCTAATACTTCAGCATATTTATTAACATTAGTCCCATTTGTTAGTGCCTTTCTGGTAGGGACGTTAGGAAAGATCAACAGTTTATAATAGTCATTATATGCATCTAATGTTTTCTAAGAAAAAGTTGCAGGACAGTAATCAAACCATTCATTTCAAGTCTTCCTTTGAAATTGACTCAATATTTTAAGGACCCAAATCAAACTGTTATGCAGTTTGACGATCTGATCTTATGCCTCCATCCACATGTCTTTTGATGTAAAGCTTTTCCTATCATCATACTGCTGTTTGCTCTGCCATCTCATCAGAGGTCCAGCTCAGACCCCTCCTGTGGGAACTAAGTGGCACTTGGTTTGCAGAGATGCCAAGGATGAGTTAGATATAATGAGCAGACCTGGCTTGCCCCTGATGGCCCAGTGCTGTGCTCCTCTGGGGCTCGTCTCATCGGGCCAAGCATGCTCCGAGACGGAGCGAGCGGACCTGATCCCCCCTGCTGGGCAGATAATGAGGAATTCTGGGATCAGCTCAGGCTCCCCGAGTCACCTGCATTCACTCAGAATAGAGTGTGAGGAACTTCATTGCAGGAAAGGCATCACACACCTCTAGAATAATCCCTCGTTTGCTCGCCTGCTATTGTCAGTAAGGAACTACCGTGTTTTCACACACCAGGATGGTGAAAAAGTACCAATTATTTTATGGGTTGTTTCTTAAAAGAAGTAACTTTTGAAAGTGTAAATGGAATTAATAAAACTATGGGAAGTTATTTATTCAGCCTACTTGTGTCAGTATGGAGTCAAGGACAAGTAATTTTATGTCACCTCAAACTCAACTCTCACTTCTTGGTAATGAATAGTCATGTGATAACAGAAATGTAAATTTGATTGAATTATATTATAATAATCACCATTGTTTTAATGTTGTAGTAAAACTACCGTAAACAACATAAGCATAAATGTCTTAGTAGTCTCTCTAAACATCAAAACTGATTCTCTACAAGTAAAGCTTTATGAAGTAACAAGAGGGAAAATGGACGAACTACAATTTAACAAATTGAACATAAATTATTCCAGAAGTCTGGTTTTGACCTTTTTCAATCCAATCTTGCTAGTAAATGTAATACGAGCAATATACTTGAAATAATGTGAAATTGATGTTTTAAAAAATAATTCCACATTTATCCCCGTCATTTAAAAGTAACAGTGTCACATCTTGGCACAGGTGTCAGAACATGGTGCATGCGGTCAAATGTAGAATATGTTGTTCGCTGTTCCTCACCAGTTTACATCACTGTATTTATAGTCTTGATATGTCACTGGTTTTAGGGTAGTTAAAACAGAACAATAGCACATGATCTTGATTTATTTCCTCTAGTTGTTTATACAAAGAAATGGCATAGCAATTCCCATCTACATGGCTGTGTCTCCACACAAATCTTTATCGATGCAATTTCTATTTTAACTTACAATTTTGTCTCCTTGTAGGTTTCTGGTTTTACTGTATTTTCAAAGTATGCATTTAAAAGTCTCAACAAACAGGTCCTTTTGGGTTCATTGAAGACTAGCTTCCTCCCTTTGTAGATGGGTTTGCAGTGAATGGTTAGATAGCAGGCTGTATGCCTGTATGAATCAGGAGTACTCGGGGTGTGTCCCTGCTCTCTGAGGTCTGTGTGAGGCCCTCTGAGCCAGGCTTCTGGTTTCAGATTGCATGTTCCCAATTGGCTGCTTTTGTTTGACAAAAACACAGTCAGACTCCAGTTTCTTAAAGATGCAGTGTCACTTTTAGTGCTCTATTTACAGAAACTTTGCAGGTTTTTTACTGATTGCACAATATCCCAAAAATAAAATACTTATATTTTGATGAGACGGTGTAAAATTGATGGTACAATTTTGTGCAATCAAAATATGAATGGAATTTTAATGTTACTGCTTTGCTCTCACAAGAACATGGGGACAACACTCGAGCGCTGACACAGGCTGTCATCTCTTTCTGTGCTGGTGTGGAGAAAGGTCTTTAAACACTGAACTGCACCCTTGGAAACAAAGAAGGTCTGTAGCAGTCACTGTAAGATGATCATAACAGTGCTGTTTTATGATCTAATGCTGAAACTGTATCCTTTTCTAAATCAAGTCAAAGTCAAAATTAGGCTTACTATCTTTCAGCTCATACAGCAAAGAGCGCACCACAGAAAAAAACTAAACAAAATGACTTTAAAAAACACAAAAAGATTAAACCTGCTGAATATAGACTATAGCTTTTGTGATACATAACAAAATCATTCTGAAAGAGAAGAAAGCAATAGAAAGGAAAATGATTATTTCACACAGATAATTTGAATTATAATTTTAGTTGGTATGTATTTTACAGTTCATCCTGCTGTAAATTTGTCCAGAAGAATTAAAAGAATAAAATCATAATGTATCTTTCATTTCATTTCGGTCCTCTAATTTGCTTCTGTATCTATGAAGAGGCCAATTTGTAAATAGACTTTAACTGAAATATACTTTAAAAGCAAGCCCCCATTTATGTCCATAATTACAAAACAACGTGTAGGACATGAAAACCCGTCATGACCACAAAGTTTGACTTTTCATTTATACATATTGGTCGCAGCCAGCATGTCTTTCTTTGTGCTCAGATGCTGAATTGATCCTGAGAGATTGAAAATATTGATTCGACTCAGTGTCTTACTCTGTTGTGGAGAAGAAGGCCAGGGCACCTTCCTGACTGTTAGCACCGTGTTCACACGTTGGACCTGCCACAGTGCCAGTTCCTCAGGAGACTCATAATTACAGCAGTCCTTTCAGATTAGTCCAGTGGCCAGCCCAACTGTGGCCATATATTTCATCCTGTTTGCCTCTCCTGAGAGGCAGACCTCAACACAGTGACCATGGCAGCCTCTACAGTAATGTATGTGATGATAAACGCAGTGGCTCCTAATTGATAGAGTGATTCAGACAAGGCCTTGCTGTGCAAATTGGTCCCCTGTGAGTATATTGCATAGAGTTGGGACCATAGCAGGTTTCAGCTCCTTGTTTGAGAGGCACAGAGCCAGGAGAGCGGAAATAGAATGGGCTTGGACCCGCTGAGTGATAAAGAGGCTCTCTTTACGTCTGTGTACAGGCACAGTTCAGCAGAGGTTGGCTGCTGTAATCCCCTCAGTGTCTCCAGGAAGGCTCAGGTTAGTGACCTGCTGCTTTGTGATGTCTTGTAAGATTTTCAGAGAACGGCTCACCTTTAATCACCCACTGCTCAGCTAACACATTAGCTCAACCGCTCCTGACCCAGCCTCTGCAATAAAGCCTTTTATCTAGCTCAATAAGGTCATTTGAAGTTAAGTATTGATTTCTTTTGCTCTTCAGAGAAAAATAGATTTTTAAAGAGCTGTTAATTACACTTGCTCACTGCGTAATGTAGAGAACTTAATTTCTGTGACTGTATTTTGTAATCCTTGTTGAAACTCAGACGTATGTCAAATGAAACATTTGTGTGCAGAAGCTGAATGCTCAAACTGAATAACGCATACATACCCAAAAAGCAAAAATTAAGAGCATAAATTTTTAAAATGTAACAAAAAATGTTTTCTGTTTTGGTCAGTGAAAAACAAGTGTCAATGTTAGCAAAATGTGACGAAACTGACTTTTCGTTAATGAGAATTTACATGGCGGGAACTAAATTCCTTGTGAAGAGATAGATTGTGGCTCAGAATGATGAGAATTTGAACAATTCAACAAAACAATGCCTTTAAATTCTGATTTTACATACAAGTGAACAATAAGTCAACACTATCGACGCAAAATCGCCATGACAGAAGGATCCTCCTGTACATTATTTGGTAATGTATCTTTATTAAAGGTCATGCATTTAAGTTCTCAATGCCAGTAATATGTAGATGAAGCTTCACTATCCTTGATGTTGACACTTGAAATATAATTTAATTACTTGAAGGGAAAAGTCTCTTAAAACTGGCAAGATAATTTTGTTTGTGAAAACAAACAGAAACCAAGAGCGTCATCACAATACTGTGCAAGAATATTACTGCGTCATATTCATTTAATCAGTCTGACTTAACTTCAGATTTTATATTATCCAGTTTTTACCCTTTTCTCTGCAACAACTCTTGCCACATTTAGATCATACTTTCATCTCATAATCTACATTAGTTCTGCACACCTCTGGGATCACATAAAACCATCCAAATTAAATTGATCCTCCTTTATGGTTGGATATCATCCAGCCACCCAATCAGAAAGTTAAACTTTGACAACTTTCTGGGAATAAAAAATTAGAAACCAATATAGATGGCCACACTCAAAATATTATTGGAAAATATGCTGTACTTTATCCTTTTTTATTCATTGAACCAAAAAAAGAAAGCTGATGGTGTAAATAAAACCATCAACTTAAACAACAGGGATTCCCAGGATTGCTTTGGTGAATGAGAAATATCGTGAAGAATACAGAATAAGTTGGCACAAAGGGAGAAAACTGTTTTGCCTCAGTCCGTTTTCAGTTCAGAAATCATTTCTTTAAAGTAAATGAAACAGTCTTAAGTCTGTGGCTTCTTGTTTCTGCTTTCTGCCCTGAATGGATCAATTTTCAACAAAAGAGCAGGAGCTACCACATGTGTGTGAAACCAGAAAACAAGAGTCCCTCAGAGTTTGAAAACTGCTACTTACAAATTACAGCATGCTATACGACCGCTATAATAATTACCTCCCAGTGTAAAATTGTTACAATCTAAAGCCAAAGTACTATACAAACATTGTTGTGTTTTGTCTCCTTCCCAGTTATTATGTGTGTATAAGTAAAGACTGAATCAAAAACACACACACCACATTAGGAGAGGATGAAGCTTAAAGCTTTGTGCTTTCCCCGCAGACATTGAGATGGTTTTCACTAGTTTGAGAGTGTTGTACAGAGGAGGGATTTATGTTGTGCGGCAGAGAATAATGCCGGTCTTTGTTGTCATCGTGGCGTCACACATGCACCAATCATCCTTGAAGTCTTTCTCATGTGCTAACACTTGTGAGCATGAGAGCTCAACAATGCAGGATGTTAAAGCACTCATTTGAGGTCGCTGGTGGATCTTATGATGAGCAGAGATCTAAAATATTTGACTTTAGTGTGGGGAAAAAAGAGATGCATGTGATTTGTTTGGTGTGAATAGTCATCAATAAGCTAACAATTTTGCCTTTGACCTTCAAGACATGTCTAACATAATGTTGTGAATGGATAGCATGTGAATTTTTCCTTATAAAGGGAACTGTCAAGTTTTCTTTTGAAGCCTGAAGTGAGTGGTTCTTCTGTGCCTGGCCAGCTTTGACTTCCTAGTGATATTTCAAATAAATGGCTTGCTTCCCCCTTTTCCTATTCCCAAAACCTGGAGCGAATGCCTTCGTATTGTTGGCTTAGTCTTTTATGATGCTAATGTTTGTCTGAGACCACCGAGTCATCTATCATGGATGACAAGAGAACTGGGGCACTGAGACAGTCAACTGCTTTCACACCTACACACATATATAGACAAAGACATAAAAATAAACCCTCAATTGGATACACATTTTACATTAAAATCATCCATGTTTGTTTTTGCAAATCAGATAAACCCCGTCTTTTGCAAGTCACATTGTGATTTTCCTAGTCTGCTGTCACCTGGAGTCCAATTATTGATCTCTGACACTGCACAGCATACTTCAGGGACAGAAAAGGCTGCGTTTCAACTTTATTCAGGACTCCTCTGAATAGAAAAAGGCAGCTGTATTGACTCTGAAAGCTCTGAGCTCAAAATGTACATGTCCACTCAGTTGTAATATTCCATCATTACCACCAAGAAACAGCTGTTAAACAGTATAGCAATGGTTGATTAATTTGAAAATAAGGTAAATGTCAGTGGGATTGTTTCTCACTAAATGTTGACGTTCTTACACACTAAGGTAACAGTCAGCTGTCAGTGAGCCATTGATATTTGCTTTGCTGAACTTCAATCGGTAAGAAAAATCACTCTGATCTTCTTCTCTGTGTAGTCAGTTTGGAACAAGTCAAGTCATGGTATATATGTATTTGTATAAAAAGCCTAAATCAACATCACACAAAATGTATTTTTTTAATATACAATCATTATCTTAAGAGAAAAAAATATCCTAATTCAGAAAAGAATGAGAGAACTAAGGCAAAGGATGGGCTAGTATCAAATTCTTATAAACTAACCTTATATGAAAAGAAGATTTTTCCTATTGCTGCAAAAATAATATTAAATGTTATAACCATATTTATAAAATTCAGTCAATATAATTTTTGATAGCCAGAATTAACCAAACTAATTACACTTTAGCGCTCTTTAAAATTACTTAAAAAAACCCAACTAAAATTAGTGTTTACAAATAATACCGATACCAGCTGATGTAAACAGTTAGCAGCTTAATTTGTCGGGCTGCGTACTGGCTTGCATCCGACTGCTTAACGGGCAGACCAGCTGCAAATGGCGTTAACTTAATGACAGTAATGGGTAGAAATTATTGGGTTTACACAACATTACCTCCTGTGTTTTGTATGGCCAAAAATTTTTTCCAAGTAGCTGGATTTGTCTTTTTTATGGATGTGGAAAAGTAGCAGTCTTCTCTCAGGGGGCTGACTGGCAGTGCACAGCAACAGATGGAGGAGTGGAGTGATGTGTGCACCATACAGCCAGGTGATGTTTTAGTCACTGAAATACTTTTTAATTAAAACTATTTCAACCCAAATGAATATTGTATTGTGAATATTTAGCCTGATTAAAATCGGCAACTTATTAAGACCTCAGTATACTTTCATTGTGAAAACTAGTCTATACTTGGTAATTAAAAGGATTTACAAGATGTTGTTGGTTTCCCAGTTTTCAAAAAAATCTTCATTATCCACTCTACCCACTCACAGTTTTTGTTTGTTGGGAAAATAAATTATTTATGTCCTCTTTCTCGTTCTTAAAATTACTTGTCTTTATTTGAGGGGTTTGGAGAAAGTCTGTTTGCGGTGTCTGACTTCCAAACTTGGACCGCTCACCAACACTCGGAACACAATGTCTTTTATACTCTGGCAAAAAAGTTATTTCAAAAGGAAGCCTTTATTGATCCACTAGATTGCTTTCTAAATGCAGATGGAGCTGTTTTCCTTTATGTACAGCACATATTACTTGTTTTGTAACTTTGGGAGAGCTATTAATTGTTTGTAGTTTTCTTGTGAACCTTTTAATGTTTGTTCATTAATTTTTCAGTGTTTAGGTTTAAGTGAAATAGAGTCCGTTGCAAATCATTTATAAGTTGAAGTACCACTTTTATGTCGCTGATTGTTTCCAACAGACAAAGAAAAGCATTTATCAGGTAATTGATTAGGAAAGAAAATTGCTTCATCCAGCAGTTGATAATTTTGTTACTTTTATTTTACTTTAAAACTTAGAACTACTAAAACCTCTAATTAACATGACAAACAAAGATGGTTTTGGAATGCCTTTCTAAGTCAATTACAGCTTAATAAAATCTTTATATGTGCTTGCACCGTCCCTCTCTGCTCTGTTCGATCAGACTCCTAATACAGAGAGTCAATTTGAAGCCACATGTATGCAGGCGATCTGCCGGCTGATTCTGGGCCAGGCCCGGTTCTGTCTCATGGCAGAGAGCTGGGCCAGATGTGACTGTGGTTGTGCCTGCATTAGAGGGAAATAAAAGGCTGTTACAGGAAATGGATGCTTTTAAAAGGAGGAAAAGGGGGAAAAAAGGGACCAGAGCATTAACCTGTTCAAAAGACGAAACTAAGTCAGTTTTTAACTCAATATATTTTATTTAAACTCAATCGGGTATTTAGGTCATGCAGGATTTTTAACGGCTTTAGACTAAATAAATATGCAGGCCATTATGGTAAAAAAATAAAAAAAGAGATTTAGCAAAGCTAACCTAGTTTAGTAAGCTTCAATAAAAATTCAAATAGGAAATTAAATTTAAGTAAAAAAGTACAAAGTATTAATACGGGGACATTATTTGAAGTTTATTCAAATAATAAATATTAATAATGAATATTAATCCTCTTTGGATTAATATACAGAGTATTTTTTTTAGAAGTAAGAATGAACTACTGAGTCTTACATTATATCATTCACTGATTCATACTAATTTTTAAAGGCAACAAGTAAAAGGCTAATGCACTATAGGTTTTTAAGAGATTTGACTCTGTTGGGAAGCTCAGAAAGCCAAGGTTTTTTTCACTTTAAAATTTTGTAACTGTTTAAGAGAAAAATCACAATTTCTTGAATGGCTCTGCTGCACATGCAGCTCTGAAGCTCAATAAGCTCATAGAGAGAGTCATAAACATAAAATGTTCTGTGGAGACAGTAGAGGCTCTTAACATTTGAACTAACTTGGGCTAGAAAACACAAGTTATGGCTACAAAATGCATTTTGTGTATACTTCACACAACAACACGTCTTTAGAGACAGAACATAATAGTATTTTTTTCCTTAGCTTTTTTTTTTTTTTTTCTTACAGCAGTTGGCAACAAAACACTGGAGACTTCTTTTGCCATTTTAACATTTCTTTGATTACCAATGCAGTGCTTGTCTTTCTGTTTCTGATTTCATTATAGTTGTATTTATTTGAGCCAGAAAAATGATAATTTATGTGAAATAAACCCAACAAAGATTTAAAAGATACATTGAAAAAGTGTATTTTTTTTTTATTTATTTGCAAAGTGGTGCATTATTTCTTGTCTTGTATGTTCAATATAGACAATATTTCTTCAAGTGTGTTCAGACTGAGACAGAGTCTCTGTGTGGGGAATCTTTGGTTGGGGTTTTGTTTCATATGATTTGTATCAGAATTTATACAAAAAACTGCATGAGATGTCTTCTTACTTTATTAGCCATGTAATTATAACTATGAGAAAATACCTGATGAGTAAATATTGTTTTTTACAAAGTCATTGTAAGGTATTTTGTTGGTTTGGTATTCCTAAGAGATGGAGCATTTTTCATGTTGAGGAATACATTGAATTCCTGGGTGAGGAAAAAAAAAAATCATTTTCTAGGGGACTCTTTTGAGAAAGTTGAGCTTCCATCCCTTTGTGGAGTTACTGCAGGAGTGCCATTCATATGTGATGGATCCTCCAGAGTAATTAAGATTCATGGAGGAAGTTCACTCAGACCAGGTTGGAGGATTTCTGCTCCACAGAACAGATCTTTCCAGGAGAACCACAATAAATATTTAATCTTTTTTTCACTGCTTTGACTGACAGGAAAGTCCTATAAACAGTAAATGTTCTCTGTTCTGAACAACTTTTGGTTCCTGGACTTTGCTGTGGACTTAACTTATAACAAAAAGCATTTTAAACAAAGAGATGACTTTGTTTAAAAGTCTACACAAGAATAACCACACTTTGACATTGTTTCCATATTTAAGTATTTTAAAAAAAAATCTTTTCAATTATGCAAAGTTGTAAAAAAAAAAAAATAATTAAATAATCAGTTTTTGATTTAAAGATGCTTGTGATTACAATTCACCTTTTAGAAAATAAGTGATTAACCAACCAAAATTATGTTTTTAAAAGAAAAGATGAAAAGCATAGCACCTCCTACACAAAGGGTAGCCCATGTCCTGTCCTCAAGAACTACTGTCTGCAACTTTTAGATGAATCACCCGAATCCAGTGAGTGGCTTGTTACCAGGACTCTGGCATGCTGATATTCAGCCATTTGATCCAGGTGTGTAGGTGCAGGGATGTAAAAGTTGCAGGATGTATTGCAGCTCTGGAGAACTCGACTTGGACCTTCATTCCCTACCCTGGGGTTGCCAGTGTTACCCCCTTATTGTTTAAATAGCTTCAGTGAGATACTCAGTATCGGACTGAGGTAGCTTGTCTCATTCCTCACTTTCAGCCATGAGATCTTTGAGAAGATGTTTCATTCAAGTACAACCCATTTTCAAGTCACCTTATCACATCTCAACCAGATTGAGATCTTGGTTTTGGTTTTGCCCAGGTCAGGACTCTGTTTCTTCTTTGGTGGACTAATTGGTATGTTTAGTGTAATTATTTTGTTGCAACGTTCAGTTGTGCTTCAGTTATTATTATTATTATTATTTTTACACAGTCCTGTATTTTTCTCACACATTCTCTGAAACATGATAGAATTAATGATGGATTCTGTGATATGTCCTCCACTTGTGCACTATTTTTAGTAGACCGTGGAATGGCTGATTTAAAATTCTTTGGAGTTGAGAATCCCTCAGCACACTCATAAGATGCCACGATCTTCCTTCTGAGGCCTCAATTCTTGTCGTGGTGTTTACTCACTCAAGCAGTGTTGTCGGTGAAATATGTGAGTGTCACTCAGAATGCTGAGTAATAATGTTCTGATCAAATGCACCTGATGTGAACAATGTTTAATTTGGACTATGTTAAGTGGACATACACGTGCGTTTCCTTACCAGAATTTGCATTTTTAATACACTTGACCATTTTTAAAGGTGTGTTTTTTTGTTTTTCTTTCAGTTTTTATTGGTACAATATATAAAATTTCTAAATGTCCACATGGGGTCACAGGATGCTATCCTTTTTTCTTTTCTTTTTTTTTTTTTTTTACACAATTTAGTTACAAAACCAGAAAACAATCAATTAAGATTATATTCTTGACTATTTTTTTTTTTTTTTTTTTTTTACACTTTTTTCTTATTTATGAATGGTTATGGTACAACTACACCTTTGATCAGGGTTAGCTAGAAAACATCTATACGTCTGTCACAATGTATTTTTTCCCAGATTCAACAGTACTGCATTTATCATTCAAAAGCCTTACAGCCTTTGATAATTGAAATAGAAATTCTGAATAACTTTCCATAACTTAATAAATAGATTCTTGCAGACTATTGTTTGTCTGTTATACAATTACTTTCAGTGGCTTTTGAGTGAATATATTTTGTGTTAACAGCAGAAGACTTGAAGTTTAAAGCTTATTTTTATTTTTAAGTCTGTTCCACTGATTTATTTAAAATAATATTGTATACCCAAATACTTAACGGGTTTTCATTTGTCATCTCTTAGTAGGTGTATATTTTGTAACCATTAGATGGGGGGAAAAAATATTTTTTTTGTATGTTTAATGTGTATACGTCCATTTTTCCCCAACTACTATTGTTTTGCACTGAAGAGGGGAAAACATTCAGGCTTGCTAGGACCCACTGGGCTTTTTTCTCTAGCTTGGTGAAAAGAATGAATTATTCAGCAGTAGGCAAGCTTTCAGCTGCCCATTTGTGTGCTTTGATGTTGGAATCAGGACTTTGCATGAATGCCTGTATTGTCATGTTGCGTGTCTTCTGTGTATGAATTACTGAAAATGACGCTGATGTCTGCTTCATCAAGTAAACTTTGCAGAAAGTGCAAGTCCCCAGATGTTGTGTTTTATAATGTGTAAGGACATGTGATGAGGTTCAGACTGGCGTTGGGTAAATGCAGCCTGAAAAGAATGTCAGGGTTGACAAACCAACTGCAGCTAGAAGTTGAATCCTAACCTTGTACTATTTAAATTGGAGAGTATATGGAAACTGCCTAGACCTTTTTCATTTAATACTCTGAAGATCTACATTGACTTTAGAAAATACATTTTCAAGAGTTTGACTTTGTTTTTTTTTTATACTTGATATAAAAATTCACTAATCATCAGGAAGTTAATCAAAACTGACCAAGATAATGAGAAATAAAGTTAAACTTCTGACTCGTGACTTTTGACGTTACTCTTCTATACACGTCTTAGGTGTCAACCATACACACAAGTTGTTTCTTTTAATGCAAAACCTTCACAAATGCACACATGACATCTCTAATGAAGATAGTTTTATAAATTTTTGGGACTTGAAACTTAATAGACGTTGTGACAGACCTCTCTATTGTTTTGCAGATACTGATGGTCATTATGATTCAGGCTACCTGTCCTAAGATCTTGAAAAGATGAGAGTGTCCATGAACCTGGTTCCTGTTGGCATGCTTTTTTTCATTTTAGGTTTTTAGCCTCACACAAAGCTAAATTTCACTGATAGTTCATTAATCCACAAGCCTATTTTATTGACTTAGCCATATTATAAACTCTCATATCAGAAGTGAGAACCAGGAGACAAACAAATTATATTTATTTGTTATTTTTAGGTTTGTAAATAAGAGTTTTGCAATACTTTTAAAATGTCTTTATGTTTTTGTGTGTGTTTATTTTTTCATCACTTGTATACCAGGTGGGGACAAATTGAAGATTCGTGTAGGACTTAAAATCAGGACCTCTCACACCAAAAGCGAGAACTGCACCTTTAGACTTTAAATAATGCTGTGGCCCTAAAAAATTTTGTGTTTAGGTTTTCTGACACTTTATTCTTCAGGCAATCAAATGAGTAGCTTAGATGACATCCTAAGATGCCTCTGGAGTCCTAAGACTGTATGTCGCAGAATGCATGGAACAAATAACTCTTTCAATTTAGAGCTCTTAAGTGACTTCCTCTCCAGAGAAGGTCTCAACCTCATTGTGCGTTTCCGTGATGTAAACAAAGATGTCCTCCAGAGAATATCAGATGTCTTCTCTTCCACCTACATGTAATCGTGAGATTTCCTCTCATGTTCTCTTTTCTTTTGTAATGTGTTACCTTTGATGAAAAAATCTTTTCCCTCTGATTCCCCAAGATATGCTTGATTAATACACGTGGTACTTTGTGATTCACTTGTCAGAGCAACAGCAAGACCTTTTAATTGATAATGAAGTATAGCTGGAGGAAAAAAAGCTTCATCCTGACTGGGTTTGGAAAATTTAATGGAGGAGTACTGCACTGCCATGGCACTGGCTGGCTACAGCTGGACACATAATTAGAGTGCCTCCCTATCGATAATTTGTGTAATAGTTTTGGTTGGCAGTATGTTATTACCATATGAAAGGGCTAAGCAGGGTCAGTGCATTGCTACAGCAATTAGAGCGGAGCTGAGGGCAGAAGAATGTTTTGGGTGGTTGTTAATTGGAAATTTCTACAAAGCTATGCTTTAATTATAATTGAGTCCGGGCTGCACTGTTTTAAACCCAATATATTCAGTTGCCATTATTTTCTGTAATAGCATGAAAAGCTAGGTCTGTTTCCTTTCAAAACGTTGGGCTTTGAAGAGCCTGAGGTGGAATTAGATTAATTTTAAAGGCTCTGCTGCCACTGAGTTTTTTCCCCATGCTAATGGAGCACAGTGTTGTCACAGCAAAACTGGATCTGATTTGTTAAAATGTGCATACCTTATGCTTTGGAAGTATATAGATATGCATCATCTGCTGTATATGAGATTTTTATATAACTTTGTGAATTATTTTAGTACACCTTACTTGGTAAAGTAAATATTTTTATTTCAACAGCTACATTAAGTCAGCTGGAATGTACAAGAGAAAGATTTGGATATAGTATAGCTATTATAATTTTTTGGGGCCTTACTTTTTCCATACTTTTTATCCAAACAAGAAGAATGTAGAGTCATATAAAATACCTATTGTTATTTCTGTCATTGCTGAGAAACCAAAATTTGACCACAAACAACATAAACAGTATCAAACACTGCAGAAAACACGGTCATGTCTTATTCTGAAGGTTAGCTCCATTAGGAATAACACACTTGAATTCTCTTAAATTTATGTTTTTATAACATCTAATTTGGATTTTTTGGTCCCATATTCAAACATATTCCAATCAAGCTTTTTTTGGGCAGGGGTATATTTTATACAGATACAACCATCACGTATCTTCTGTTCAACATTAATTTTCTTTCACGATTGAATCATTTTTGAGCTGACAGATGTAAAATTGTTGGTTACCTTTTGTTCAAGGGTTGTAAAACATACGAGGAGAAACATGTGCCTTGGAGTTCTTGATAAAAGTATCATAAATCCGACAAAAAATAAAGAATTCATTGATTATGCACATCTATGCATAAAAAGCATACATCTCAAATTTTCATTTGACTTTAATAGATTTAACAAAATACATCACAGTAAAGACTCTTGATGCATTTATAGAATGAAAGTGATAGGATCAGTCACCTGATTTACCAATCTCTGGTCAGTGTGATGGGAAAATTTGCACGTTCCAAACTTTGCATTTCTATATATATGTTTTCTCTTAGTTATTCGAATCTGTTTATCACACTCCTGTTTCAGGTCGAAACGAGCTGATAGCCAGATACATCAAGCTTCGGACTGGAAAGACAAGAACTCGCAAGCAGGTAAGACAAGTGACAAGATGCTCCTCTCAAAAAGGTATTGTTTGCTTTTCTTGAAGCAAACAAGAACAGCAAAGCAAAGTTTAGTTAGCCGATTTATGGGCTTCATTGGAGTGCATTGATCAGGATTTCTAGAACCTATTACAATTTCCTAGTACAATTTTTAGGACCTATTATCAGAACTTGTTGATAACAATTACATATCAGAAGATTTTTTTTTTCTTTCTTTTTTTACTCTAACAAGGCTGCTAGAGTAAAAAAAATTAAATGAGAGAGTTTTATTCTCACCCAATTAATTTATTTTGACATAACACACACATCCTAAGACTTTGGGTGTCAGGATGTGTGCATTTTTGTGATTACTTACTGGGAATAGCTTAGAGAATAGAAAATACACCAATTCTAAATAAAAGCTAATTGCAGTAAATTACAGACAGTCAAAATTAAGGGATTTCCCTCTGCACTGCTATATTTATTCTTTTAGTAATTTTGTTTACCTCAACCAAAGAGGCAACACATAATAACATAAAATTCTTCTTCTATTCTGATTTCTCCATTTTTTAAACCTACCTTATGTGTATCTATCTTAAGTAGGGACCTCGAGAGGGAAAAACATTAATATTAATATTCAGTTAGAAAACCTGTTGGTGAAATTTAAAGACTACCTTAAGCCTAAATTTGCCAAGGTGTAGAAGAAATTTGTGCTGGGTACACCTAGTACCCAGAAAGACCCTCCAAAATTACTTCAGGTCAGGATTCAGATCTTCTTAGTGAAACATAACATTGATAACAACTGTCATAGATATTGCAAAATATTTTTCTACTGCAGAGGGAAACAGTTTAACTGAATTATTTCTGCTTATTTTTTCTCTGTAGATAAAAAATCTGTTCCCACAACTATTGAAGCATTTAGTTTTATTTACTGGATCCATATATCTTTAAAAACAGTCACATGCATCTGCACTCATACAAGCACATTAGTACCACTTCTCTCTCTCTTTTATTTTCAAGTGGGATGCATTTTATCACATGAAACAGCACCAGTAGATACTGAGCTGACAACGTGTCTTATTGTTTGACAAGCAGAGAAGTACCGATCGTAGAAAAGTATTTGTGCAGGCTTAGTCCAGTGTGTTTAAGTCTTTTCGATGTGGGACATTTTGACTCAGGTATTCAACTGAACTTTGATTTTCCAAAATAACTCTAATCTTTCAAGACAAACATCACATAGTGCTTCATGATCACAGATCATAAAAATTAAAACATTAAATGAAAAGATGGTTAGAATTAGAAAAGAAAATATGCAGATAATTGAAAAATTGTATTCACTAATAGTGTTTGAAAAGTTATTCATGAAAAAAAAGTCCTAAATCTTTGAGTTGTGTTTTGTGTAAAGTGCAGAGTAAATCATTTTTTTCAATGTTCTACTCTCCCCAATGAACTTTCTAAATAAGGAGATCCATGCAGTCTTTCTTGACTTAGAGACACTTTTGATTTTTTTATTAACTTTTGATCAATATAATTCAGGTAACTATTGTGAGTAATTAACATAATTAGCAGGTGATTATACATAATATTTCTCATCAATTAATTGTCTTGTTCTCTTGTCCTATAAGGACATTGCTTAAGAAATCCATAAGATGGGTAAAATTTTTGGATCAAAGTGAGACATCATGGGATTTTCTTAATAATATTTCAGAAAATTATCAAATCTCAATGATATTTCCTTTTAAAAATAGAAATCCCTTGAGGACCACCTTAGTGAATGACTATGATAAACAAGATGGTGTCTGCAGTGACACTCAATCCCTGAGTGTGTATTGATCAGTCTGGACCGGAAAGGCTGCATGGTTTGCTGCTCTGGGACACAGAATTAGGCTTGGGGGTTGTTGTTTACACACAGCTACAACAAGAAATGCTTCTTTTCCTGTTGTTTGTGCAAATTGATATTGTAAACAGTCCCATTACATGCATAATGGTTTATTTACTAATTCAGAACACAGTGCAATAAATAAATGAGATGTACATGTAGATTTTATGTAGTTTTTGTCTTTAATTTTATCCATGACTTTAAGGGGAATATTTGTGGAAAAACAAGCAGAAGCTGCAACAACTATCTCATTATTGAACCTCATTTAATTTTGTTCTGTAAAGAAGCTAAAACCAAAACATGCATGATTTCTGATGCTTAATAATCAGATAATTGCTACAACCATTGATCAAATGTCAAACTAAGGTAGGTCTGTCTTGATATTTGTGTAAATTGCATGCATATTTTTGAACTTCTAGGTTGAAAAGGCAGCACCTGCTGATGCTTTTTCATTGAATCCCTTCTGTTACACTATTCAACTTAAGTGTGATTTGTGTGATTGGAGTCTACGCAGCCCACCACTCAAATCTCCTATTAATGCACATTACTTTTAATTAAAGTGCTTCTACACTGCCTCATTTCTAAGTACAAGATCATTTTGAATTGTGTGAGCGACTAAGGTAAACTTGGCTGCAGAAAGGCCTTGCTCGGCATCAGCAAGATACTAGACCAGACAATTTTCATTCAGCACACAGTGGATCACATCTGCGAGCTCTTAATGTGTGCAAAAGGAGCCTGCATCTTCCCTAATCAGCTCACTTAAGTCACGACAACACACTGTACATCGCCTTTATTGGTTGTTAGCTTGGTGTGTGGTTTCAGAAGGCTTCACTTATGCTCCTTCAAGTGTTTTTAAACAAAGAAAGAATCTGTGATCCACTCTGAACCTTTTTTGGGGTTTTTCTTGTTTTTTTATTGTACTTTTTCTCTTGTTTTCCAATGGAGGTGTCTAGTCACATACAGGTCTTAGCAAGAAAGAAAGTTCGAGAAATCCAAGCTGCCATTAAGGTACGTCTGGCTTTGCCCAGTTGCAGGGGGCTTTTCATTGCCATGGTTACAGGCTCTTCCTTTGTTTTCCTCCCCTCCCCTACCCCGCAGGTGTCTAGTCACATTCAGGTTCTTGCCAGAAGAAAATCTCGTGAGTTTCATTCCAAGCTAAAGGTATGCGCTTTTCTGCTTTTGGGCTTGTTGGTTGCTGTGCATCTTAAACTTCCTGTTCCTGTGGTGACGGAGTGAATGCATGGTCCTCTGGTTCCCTGTAATCCCTGACCCTCTGCTGACTGTTACCTGTTGAGCCTTTTCTAACGTCCCTTCAATTTCTTGCTCATCTTCTCACCTGGTCATGCTTTCACTGTCCGCCCTGTGAGGTGTTTCTGTTAGTTTCTCTTTATGGGCCATTGCTTCAACAGCAGATGCACATCAATTTAAAATTTGTCAAGCAATAATGAAATTATTATTATTTGTATATATATTATCCAAATGAACGGATATTTGGAAGTTACGATTTTTATTATTATTATTATTATTAAAAAAAAGGGCAGCTATAACAGTCACTTGGCTTTTGGAAACTACAGGCAGTCGAGATTTGTTTTTAGATGAGTGCCACCCATCACTCCATTTAAGCTAAATTTAAGGAGGTTCGCTACCAAAGCAAATAACACTGAGAATTTACTAGGTTAAATCAACTTCAACTGACCACCATTTAATTACTGGTTTTGGCTGCACACCAGCTGGAAAAGATGAGTGAATTTTATGATAACAATATGACCTGTGATAAATAAACAAGTACTTGAATAAACAGTATTACTTTCATTCTTCTCTGGGTTCTTGCTAATAGTGAAGCCTGATAAACAATCCAGTGAGAGAAAAAACAAACAAACATTTAATTCCATCTCAACAACATGGTTTAATAAAAACGCATCTGTCGACATTTACTGTTTTGGCAGTAAAACAGATTAGTTGTAGTTTCTTACTGACTAACAAATTTTCTCCTAAAACATTTTCTGCAGCATTAAAAATCAAGTAATTTCAAATATATTATAATATTTAATGCAATGCAAACAGTCAAGAATATTGATTTTTTTTTTTATAGGGATATTGTGGTAATGTTAAATTTAATAGTTTTATTTTATTTTGGTATATTGACATCTTTTAAATCTTTAAGCTTATTTAATTGAAACCAAGAATCAGCATTGAGCTAACTAAAGTAAAAAAAGCAAAAAAAAAAAACCTCCCACTTCACAGTTTAAAACTATAAAATTTGACACAAAACATTTCAGAATGATATTGACTTTATTAGTGTTTTATGAAAAAACAAAACCCTGAATAAATTTGAGTTCATATTAAAAAATGAAATGAAGCATCCTACTAATCACCAATGTCTCTTGGAGTGAGACAGTTTTTTCACTTTAGTGAAATTTCTAATCGTTAAAAAAAGATAAGAGTATGTTCAAGTTTCTTAATTGGTCTGGGTTTTAATATAATTGTGGAACAGGGCTCTAATTTTTTAATCTATCTGTGTTTAGTGAACATGTTGTGAAGCATGCTGGCATTGGCTGTTGGTGAGTGGCTGAGCGCTGACTATGTGCAGAAAACTGCCTGTGTACATTTCTTCCCAAGCGGACTTTATTAAAAAAGCTGGGGCACAGAAAGAGAGGAAGTGTATGTGTTTAGTAATAAAATGAAGAAGACCTTTAAAAGAGTAACCCAACTTTTCTTGGCTGCCGGGAGTCTCATTGGTGCACATTTAGAGTGGAGAATGGCTGGGAAGCTGCCTCTTTCTGAAATGCTCTTTTTATTTGTTCTTGTCCTTTTTGTCCCCTATCTGTTGATAACTCCAGGTTCTCACAATGCCATGGCTGTCAGCCGCTTTCCTTCCTCTCAGTTCAGATGTCGTCATTTCAGAGCGTTCGCTTCAGTTATTTCAGAAATGGTGAAATCTGTTAAAGTCATGAAGAAAGGCTTTTCAGAAAGGCAGAATAAAGTGGGAGAAGCACATTGTGAAATAAGTCATCTTGAATAATACCAACTGGTATTTAAGGTATTTTTTTTATATCAAAGGGCACTTTACCCGTGTGCCATTTCCACCTTTTTCCTGGGACTATACATTTTGACTTTCACACTTTGCTCCTCTCCTTGTATTCAGCACGAATTAATGACCCCTTATTAATCTGTGTGTGTTAATGTGTGTGTGTGTGTGTGTGTGGGGGGGTATGTGTGTGTGTGTGTGGAGAAAGAGTCTTTAGCCACATCAGTGGCTGCCCTTTCAGGGGCACAGGCGGCTGTATGAAGAAAAACAGACAGCTTTTGTATGAATCCCTGTCTTTTTTCATTTAAAGCAAATTAGTGTTCAGCAGCAAAGAGAAATCCAAGTGTACCCTTCATTTAGGCAGCATCAAACCTGCTGCCTCTGCTCTTTTCTGTTGCATTTCAGTAAAATTACAGTCATTATGTTACTGCTCTGTTTTGTCTTGAGTGATGACTACTGATCAGGGAATTATAGAGCAAGACTTTAACCACAAAGGCTAAGGCTAATTTGTAAATACAAATTTCATTACCCTTTTGTTCCTGAGTGTTTCTGACACTTACGTGCATACTTACACACTTGTTCTGTAGATAAGGTTTTACATTTAATTGAATTATTAATTACATTTTAAGTGAATTTTTTTAATGCATATCTGAAATTTAATTTTAGAATTTTAATTATCTGCATTATTTTGATAAGCTTACAATGAAACCTTGTTCTTTGCTTTTAGGTTACGAGCATGGTGAGTATTTATTTTCATTTCTGAGTTGCAGTTTCTGCTTTATTTAAATGCTGCTTTGTGTGTTGCTGCTAATTTTGCATTTGTGCTGCAGTCATAGTGACACAATAGTTTCGGCACTGTTTTTCGTGTTTATTGGTGCCTCTTTGTGTCATCACTCCGCTACACTGACATCCACTGCCAGCATGCTTACATGAAGCTTCTGCCACCAATAGGTCTGCATGGGCTTTCCACTGTTCCAACATGCACGTGCTACTGCAGCATTTATATCTAGAAATATTGTACAATTTAATTGAATATTAACTTGGGATAATGTTTACATTAATTAAGTGTTTAGCCTACCTTAATTACTTCTAAACCTGTAGAGTAGAGACCAAACAAAAGAAGCAAACTTATGTCATTACTCTATAATAATCAATTTTTTTCTATAGATTTCTTGGCACTAGTGGCCTTTGTTTAATGATAAATTGACAAGAAAGAGGGTGGAGAAAGAAGGGGAAGGCATACAGCAAAAGGCCTGATACTGGGAATTGAACCCCAGACAACTATGTTGAGGACTTTAGCCTCTGTACAAGGTGCTGCACTCTAACATCTGTCTTTATTAATCTTACTGAAGTGGAGTTGACAACCTTCAAGTTTACTTCAGAAATTCTTTCAGATGTTTTTGTGTGATGAGTTTTGACATGCAGACAAATGTAACCTTGAGGTGAGTGCTTCTGAATGAGCATTTTAAAAATATTTTCATTGAATATTAGTCATCAAGTAAAGTTTAATTCCACTGCATACCACTCCCTGTTGTCATATCTTGGAATTTCAAAGCTATTGTTTAGTGCATACCTTTAAAAAAATAAAGTTTTTCCTTAGCATGGCAATGCTGATGGTGCTTCTTTCAATGTGCTTTCTGTGTACTGCTGTGAAAGAGGTCGGTGGTGCTTTCAATGTGCAGTTAGACTCTGTTTCTTGCTACCTCACCAACATGTGCCCCAAGCTCCCCAACTCTCTCCTGTGCGAGTGCTAAGCCTTTTGTGACTGCCATTAAAGGACCAAGCCGTGAAGGACAAAGCCCTCCAGAGCATGGCCTCCATGTCCTCGGCTCAGATCGTCTCTGCCACGGCGATTCACAACAAACTTGGCCTGCCAGGCATCCCTCGGCCTGCCTTTCCAGGAGCAGGGGTGAGAACTTCACCAGTACCCTGTTATTGATCCATTCTGTCCCACTTCACCCAGGGCAGGAGCGGGGCCAACTCCATCAACACTCTGGCCAAATCACATTACACACCACTGTTCCAATCTGATAAACACATGATGAGAAGGAGTGCTAGTCAAGATAACTGTAATCAGTAAAGATTAGGAGCCTTTTTGATGTTGCATGTATCAGATGCCCACAGTTGGGCTTACTTTGATGATTTATGTTTCTTCATTCTCCAGTTATGGCAGGGTATGATATCAGCTGGGCAGCCGGGATCCTCACAAGAGTAAGTCTCATAAATAAATAAGTGTCAACAACATTTAATCTATTGTTATACATTTCATGCCTCCATAGAGCTCTTTTCACTGAAACCTGTGCTTTCCTTTTTCAGTATTAAGCCTTTTACCCAGCAACCATATCCAATCCAGCCAGCGGTCACAACAGCCATTTCAAGTAAGGATCAACTCTGTAAATAATGGTCATACATCTGTCATTTTTAAACTGTGAACATATAGAATAAAGATTCATTTATCTTTACTCTAACCTAATTTAGTAAATTATGTTGTGTTAAAAAGTTTTTAATGGTGTATTTTCAGTCCATAAGACTATTTAGTTCTGATGGGCACAGCTACTTCCTGAATATGTTTCATGTTTAAATGAAAAGAAATATAAATTGATTATTGCTTTGAATACAGAAATGTTTTAATATCTTGTGCAAGCAATCAAACCAACTGTGCACTGCAGGTTTCAGCTTCACTCAACTGAATAAAGTGGTCCATGTTTAAATCCACACTGATGTTTAATAAATATGTCTGAGACTTCAGGAGTGAAGTGTCCTTCACACTTACTTTCACTCCTCTGTAAATATGTGTGAAAAGCCAAAACAAATCTATACATATGTGGTCACAGTTGCATAATTTCATAATTTTATATTTGTACAAATAAAACCTTTTAATTTAGGTGAATGAATAGCGTCCTGTTTCAGATTGATCGGTGTGTTCAGGACACTTGGTTACTCCATGCCTTTCTTTGGTACAAACATGAAATAACACAAAGAACCATTTCCTCTATTGGTTTTCAAACTTTCACTTGTAAGCTGTAACTCATAAATTAATTTGCCTTTTCACAGAAAGAGGACGGCGATTCTTTAATCATGAACGTGTTTAGTATTTAATGTGAAACATTCCAGAGAGGAGATGAAACTCTGGCCATCCTTCTGTATTTGCAGGTTATGAATCTGCCACTGCTCCAGCTCCCACAGCTCCAGCATGGCAGGGCCGCTCCATCGGCACATCCAAACTCCGACTAGTGGAGTTCTCTGCCTTCTTAGAGCAACAGAGAGACCAAGACTCGGTGAGGAGAATTGTGTACCTAAAGACTTGACTTGTAGTTTTCATTCCCTCCTAGTATCAGACAGCAACTAGCTTCTCTCTGTGAATGAAGAGAAAATATTTTCCCAGACAAGCATTCAGCCTGTGGAGGCCAAAACAGGCTGAGTGGGGTAAAGTCTGCTTTGCAGCAGCACATAATGATTTTAGATTAGTCCGCTTTGTTAAAGCATCTTCTTTAAAGCCATTTAAATTAATGTAGAACTTGGATTCACCAATCGTTACCTGGCTTGTGTCTCATGTTTGCTTACAGTCATTTATTTTGCATAAAGCTGAAGGATCTAATTGGAAACCAATTGGAAACTTTATTTTGTATTTATTAAGGTTGTCTTTGGCTGATCTGATATATTTAACTAATATGAATTCTTTAAAAGGGAAAATACATTTTGAAACACTGAAGAAAAGATAGTTCTTTATTTTCTGAGTCTTTATTATATCAAAGAATATATTTTAATGCCTTCGATTGCAAAATTTTTTATGAATAAAATATGACTTCTTTGCTCTTTTAGTACAACAAGCACTTGTTCGTACACATCGGACAGACAAATCATTCCTACAGTGACGCCTTGCTTGAGTCGGTGGACATTCGTCAGATTTACGATAAATTTCCTGAAAAGAAAGGAGGATTGAAGGAGCTGTATGGAAAAGGTCCTCAGAATTCCTTTTTCCTCATCAAATTTTGGGTAAGTGTGAAAATACAATGCCCATTTTTAAGGTTATTAAATGCAATTTAGAATCATACATGTAATTATTGTCAATGTAAAAAAAATAAATAAATAAGATCCTGTTCTGTATCACTTTGTTCAAGTTTGTATTTGGTGATTTGGAGTAATCAGGCAGCACAGAGAAGATTGCTCCCTTAATGTTTGCAGAATGCACTGTGCTATATTTGGACTTGCATAGCAGGAGAGCCTTTTGATCAAAGCTCTCGCTAATTCAGTGTAATATCTCCTAACAATGGAGTGACCTGGTTGCACTCCTAATGGCTGTTTAAACATTGTATGTATTTCCTCCCTGATGCAAAATGCTAACAAGCGGCGGCCAACAAAGTAGCCCTCATATGCACTTGGACTAAGTCCCCTCAAATTCCTTTTGAAGTGACCGGCGAATCTGAATTTCAAATGAACGACAGAATCTGCGAAATAATGAACGTGTAGCTGCTTTGCTTAATGAAGGAGGAGAATGTTGTTGGGAGAATGTCTCCTCTTTTTGTGCCCATAATGAACAGGATGTTTGGGGCACAGAAAGGCTGCCCTCCAGGATTTGTCCCATTCGTCCTCAAAAATCAGTCCCCTAATGTAACTTCATTTAGTTCTTGTTAGATGATTCCTTCCTCGGGTTGGATGCATTTACATGCTTGCATGCTGAAAACTTTAATTCAATGCATGTTAATAATCCCAAGAGATCTGCGATCAATATCTGCTATGTGCGTATGTTTATAAATAGCATTTTTGCCAGTTTTCCATAAATTAACAAAGTGATGTTTTATGTCATAACCGATGAATATGTGAATAATATTTAATATACATAATGTTATTACCCAGAACCCTAAAGTTAATATTTTAGTCTCACATTGAAACAAATCTCGTTGTTCTAACTGCACATATGGGCAAGTTTAGGTTTTCTACTGGTCATATGCTGACCTATAAAGACCAAGACATATTCACCTATTTGAACTTGAAAAAAGATGATCATTCTGTCTTTTTTTTTTTTTTTTCCCCAGGCTGACCTAAACTGTAACATTCAAGATGATACTGGATCATTTTATGGAGTGACCAGCCAGTATGAAAGTTCAGAGAGCATGTCCATAACATGTTCGACAAAGGTCTGCTCCTTTGGAAAGCAGGTTGTTGAGAAAGTAGAGGTATGAACTTTTTTTCTGGGTCAAATTGAATTATTATTTCAGTGAATTTTTTTGGGATTTTTCATTATATTTATTTGCTATATGTCCCAGCTTTAAATTCTCTTTTCCTTTCCACAGACTGAATACGCGCAGTTTGAGAATGGACGCTTTGTCTACCGGATAAGCAGGTCTCCGATGTGTGAATACATGATCAACTTCATCCACAAGCTAAAACATCTCCCAGAGAAATACATGATGAACAGTGTCCTGGAAAACTTCACCATCTTATTGGTAAGCACCTCTCTGACCCTCCCCCGGACTCATTCTTCCTCTTTTCTCAGTCGGGATGTGTTGTCGGTGGTTCCAGCTGTCATTTTTGCCGCTCTGACATTCCTCTCATTCCACAGAGGATGAAACTCCCTCCCAGGAGTCTCATTATCTGAAAGGGAAAGGGAGGATAAGAGAGGGCAGGAACTCCTGCTATTATGGGGTCTTAAGTGTCATTAACCACAAGGAAATAATTAAGGCAAAAAAAATAATTAAAAGACAGGCGTAGATCGATATTTGTGTGTGTGCGTATGCAAAACAATTACCAGGGTCTCATTTTATGAAGCATTTTATGAGTTTTGCTAAAAGCAGGGCCCCATGGGGTTTTAGAAACAGTGGTAAAATAATAATTAACCTGCCTCCCACCTAGACAATAAATACAAGAGAGAATGTATTGTACTTTTTTCTAAACGCCAGGTCGCCAAATATTACTGACTTCAAAAGCGTTTAACAGCTTCTAGCTTCAACAAATTGAATGGACCTTGTTACTCAAGAACTTCCTCTCACTCCTCAGACTCAGTAACTTTTGTTAATTTTAAAGTTATTACTCTTGCCAAAAAAACATGGCATCATTGCAATCCCAAGGTATTTTCATGAGAGCACTTTGGTCCCTAAGAATCAGTGATTAGTACAGAATTTAGCAAATTGATCTAATGACTTACAAAAAACTTAGTGTTAACCCATAAACCAAATCCATTATTTTACTTTTTTGTCTCATTAGCCATGAGGACAAGTGTTCTAGTTTCTGGTTCTTCTGAGTCTTGGGCAAAGTGACGGACTAAAACAACTAACAAGTTTATATTGAAACTATTTGATGCCGTGTAAAACAAAATGATAAAGAAAGGTATATAAAATACAAAATATATTTTAAAAAAATAAAAATTTAATTGGCAAAAAAGCAGCAAGTTATGAGATACTGATAAGTAGAAAAAGGAGAGGAAGTCTATAAGCAGATATTTTACTGCTCATTCCAATAATCTCATCAATGAGTTGGCAGTACATGCCAACTCATTTTTTTGGTGTGTCGATAACGTCCTGTAGTGAAACAACACAGTGCCATCTAAGGGCAAAATGCTGTATTTTTTCATGTAAGAGAAAATTCTGCTGTAAGACTTCTCAACACAAGTATCCTTCTTGGATCTTTAATTTGTGAATTAGTATTTTCTTCGTCCCTCTTCAATTGTGTACATTATTTTTTAACGCTATTCCATTATTTTTAACTCTATTACCCTCTTAAATTTGTTTACACAAGCACTCAGTTTCTGAGAGTTCACTTGTCCCCACTGCCACAGTAAGATAAACATATAAAATTTACAAAGATCTTGAAGTGAAACTCCATATCAGTAGAGACATGGCTCAGTCTGAGTTATCAGAACCTAACAAGTTGAATTGTTGAATTCCTGTTGGAGATTTCATGATCAAACTCTTGCAACCGGGCAAGAAACTGCATGCATTTCGATTTTGCCTTATTTTAAGCAGGTTGTAATTAGATTTCAAATTGCAAAAGATGTAACTCCAGAGTCAGAAATAAAATAAATAGTATATGCAATTTAAGGAAAACTATATTATAACTTAAACAGACTGTTCATTGGCTAATCAAATGTTATAGACCATTTCCTAGAAAAGTCTGCACATAAATGCAAACAAAATATTGCTTTCCTGTCAATTTTAATAAGAAATTCCCACTGTCATTATTAATAATTCAACGTCAAAACCTGTTGATTGTTGAGCTTCAAACTCAGAGGTTCCAGAGACTTAATTCAGTTATTTTAAGTATTTTCAACACAATGCACTTAGGAGCATATTTTAGTGAAGTTCAGGTTAATTAAAAAAACGTACAAACACATTTACCTTCATACACAGCTTTCAGAAGAGGTTACATTAAAAAAGGAAGATGCCAATAAAACCTATATCTCTTAGATTGACCTAATAATGTTTTGCAATTGTTGCCTAAAAAATGTGACTTTTAAAAACTGTTTGCACAAAAGGTGACCAAATGGCTTTCTGGGGAGTCAGCTTTTGATCAAATAGAGTAACTTACACCAAAATCAGATATTAGAAGCTGAGTTAATACAGGACTTTAATTTCAGTATTTAAAAAATTACTTGATCTGTTCATGATACCTGTAGTAGAATCAGAAAATTTCCAATTCAAACAATTTTAAAACCGCAAAGCAAAACTTCTAGTTAAATATCTGAAATGTTTTAGAAGAAATTGGGTATTACAACAATTTTCTTAGCCTGATGAAGAATAAATTAAATGTAGTTTCTGTTCTGCCCTATAGATAATATTCAGAAAGTGTGATATGACATGCATGCTTTTGGATTTGGGAAGGGAGCAGAAGTTCCCACAGAATAACTACGCTCACAATATCCCTGCTCTTGGTTCTCTTGATGATTTTTCTGTTTCTTAGCGCTGCTCCACTAGATAAGGCTTTGCGTTTTCTGTTGCAGGTGGTGTCAAATAGGGAGACCCAGGAGACGTTGCTATGTATGGCTTGCGTGTTTGAAGTGTCAAACAGCGAGCACGGAGCCCAGCATCATATCTACAGACTGGTAAAGGAATGAAAGCTCTTTCCATTTTATACATTTCTTTCTTCATAGACGTATCAACCTCAAAACAAGTGGCAGTGCCTCTGCATGGAAGTCAGCCTTTCAATGCTCTTTGTTTGAGGGAAGAGGTAAAGTCAGTATGTCATAAGTTTGTTGTATTTGTTGTTGACCGCAGCTGTGAAATGTGGTACAGTTGTTTTATGTTTTAATGGGAGTTTTATGGGAATTTTCATTTTGAAATATGTTTAGTTGGTTGTTCCAAAATAATCAAGATTTATTTGTTAAATGGAAATATATGTGTTGTCTTTTTCTGCTTTGTTATGTAGACTAAGGGGAAAAAGAACTTGCAGCCTGTGATGGTCTGTACAGTTCATGTTGAGGATGTTTTGTAAATCTGTGCTTCATAATTTGTTGAGTACATAATGTAGAAAATCATGTTTTCACAGCAAAAATAGACTTCCCAAAGAAACACAACTAACACTCCAAATATATCAACACAGTGGCTGAAAACATATGGTTGTAAAAATTTGTATATATTCTTAAAGCACTTAAAATCTCAACACCAACAAGAAAATACACTGTGAAATTGCAAAAATATATTTAGCGTGCTTACAGTGTCTTACAAAAGTGTTTATCTCTCTTGAACTTTTTTTTACATTTTGTTACAAATAAAACTACAAACTTCAACAACATAGCTATAATTTTTTGTATAATTCTTTGAATGGTATCCCCTAAAACCTTGTTGGAACCTTTAGACAAAACATCTTATAAGTCTTTCCGTATTGCCTTTCTTCTTGACATTTTTCTGTAAAAGGAAAATTTGCAGATTTTCTGTCAATAGATTGTTTTGCCTTTGCTGTGACTTTATACTTCTTTAAGCATTGCTTTCCTTTAAATGCCTGACTGCTCAGGTGGACTGCCATGTCTTTGCAGGTTTACTGTTAGACCATGCTCTCTTTTACTCAAATTAAATTACACACTAATGAGGTGAATTCACTGTTTTCATTAAAATGAACCAGAATAGAAGAAGCAGAATACATTTTGATGAAATGTAAGAAAATGAGAGAAAGTTTATGGGTTATAAATACTTTCCCAGGCACTGTATGATCCACTTGCCCACTAAGTATCATACTTTTGAAAACAAACATTTCCTGTGTGACAACTGATAGGACAACTCTTGATGTTCTAGACAAGTTAAAGTACACATAACATGACTCGCCTTAGTGATGCTGCAACTTTTAAAAAAACCACAGGTTAAAGTATCCTGACACTACAGATCACTGAGTTAGCACACCCTGATTAGGGGTGCAAGACATTCCCGTTGAGTTCACATGTTTTTGTTGCCTGCTCCTATCTTAAGCCTTAAACCTAATAAAGCTGTTTGTGAACTCCAAAAGATGCCATAAAAACTGTGAACTGTCATACACTAGTCTTGTTTTGTTTGCAGTGTTTATTCTGTACAATCAGCCAAAGTGTAAGTGTACAGTGCCTTAGAATGTACTCATTACTTCTGCTTAGGTCTAAAGTTGGTTTTGTGAGTGAAACGGGCAAAAACAACAATATGCTACTCCTACAATGTCTTAAATTACACTTCATCAAATCAGTGCACTCCTAGAAATCCAGTTTTGGTTTTTTTAAGACGCAGTACACTTAAGTTCAGATAGATTTGTAAGCCAGTAGAAGAGTTTCTAATCATTTTCTATGAGTGTAATACAAACACATAAGAGCTGCCTTTCCTGTTGCAGAAGACCAAAAAAGAATCGGGAGAATCTCTTGTAGTATTCTGTTTGGTAGCGAGGAAGTGCCTTTGGTTTCAAATTTCCAGCTTCAAAAAGTTTAAACATAAAAAAAAAAAAATCAATGTTGCTAAACCAAATACAGGACACAAGTGACACCAATCACCACATTGCCTTTTTTTAAAGGACTGAGGACAGATTGACAGCAGGAGAAATATAGATAGTGGATAAATAATTCTTAATTAGGATATTAATCAGTTAAAAAAAATGTTTGAAGAAAATTGATTTCCTCGCTTTAGACTTTTATTTTTAGACCCCGCTGACTGCAAGCAGAATGCAAAAACACCGAAGTGGTATACTTATGTGCACACTTGCAGGTTCAAGTGTTTGCAAGCAGATTGTTAGAAAAACTGCAGTTGTCTTGTTGCAGTGACTGCTCTTTGAGACATGGGGGAATATTTAAAAAAAAACAACTTGGGTTTTCCTTTAGTGATACAGACACAATTGTGTGGCTCTTATATAAAAGTTTATTTAACAGCATAAAGTCTAAAATCACATACAGGACTATTTTCTAGTTAAACTGGGATTTGTGTCCGAACTTTTTTACAGCTGCTGCTGCAGTGTGAGTGGATCATCAAAGCTAATACTTAGACTATAATGATCTTAATTACTTAAACATTTTACAGTTTCTTACAGAGATTTTATTCAGTTGGAAGAACTTTAATAAAAGAATTATTAAATAATTACAGACAATATCTTTGGAGGATGCAGTTATTTAGTTCTGTATTTTTGCCACAGTCCTGTGGACAGCATGGAGCTGTAACAGCCTCTGTTCGTATGTTTACCCTGTGTATCTATTCACATTTATTGATCACACTCTGTAGTGAAGTGTTTTTTTCTTATTGTACCTGTATGCTTTGTCCTGTGATGACATCGTCTGTATGCTGAGGCTCATTCTGATGGTAATGTTGTCACTTCTTCACTGCTGACATATAAACACTAAAACCGCAGGACTGATGGCTCTGATGGGACTAACGTCTGCTGGACTATTTTTAAGGGAAAATAGACAGACACGCATAAAGAGCTACGTTCAATCATGCTACAAACATATCAGCAGTTTAGCTCTTATTTGTGATTTTGATTTTCAGACAGGGTACTGGTACCTTTCTATTGTGTGATCATCCCTGACGATGATGGCTTTAAAGTGATTTTTGAAATGGCTCACGATCACTTACTTTGGTTTATGTGTGCAGATCTTTGTTGTTCTTTTGTATAAAGGTGTTTTGTATAAAAGTATATCTTAGCCTTTTCTTGGTACAGATGTGTGATATGTTTTCCTACTCATGAGCGTAAAGTGTCGGAGCAACGGAGAGAAAAGAAGCTGTGCTGTTTCCGTGTTCTTCTCATGGTCTTGTCTTTGCTCCGTGACATTATGATGCCTTCTTGACAACACTAGATATTTTGTAGCTTTCTAGATTCTTTCTATGTATGCAACATCAAACTTTAATAAATCTAAAAGAAACAATGGCTCCTGGTTTTTCACTTGGATGCAGGCACAACATAATACTGGTACATTTGAATACTATCAAAATGTAAATTGTTTTTGTAAAAAGTGAATCACTTACATAGATTCATTACACACAGAATGGTATATTTTAACTTTTTTTTTTACTATCACGTCTTACAGTAATTCATCCCTTCCTCCAACACTCACACACACGCATACACTCATATCCTTTATTTAATAAAAATTAATAGTACATCAGACAAAAATGTTTTTTTTGTTTGTTTGTTTCAGAAATGTCAGGTTTTTTAACATGTAAGTGTCTTTGTGATGTTGATATGATCATGAAGAAAATGGCTGACAGATTGGTCCAGCAGACAGTCATATGGTGTGAGTCACAAAGGTTTCCTCCAAAAAAGATGTTCTGTATCTAAGCTATTAAAGAAAAGTTGAACGGAACAAAAGATGTGGTAGACGGAGACACCCAAACAACAGGGAGGACTGCTGCCTGGAGAGAATTGTAAAGTCAAAGCAATAGTTGGGAGGAGATACAAAATTGTTGGTGTTGGACCACTGTTATCTATCAAGTCCCAAGGCAGCACAATTGCTCAACAAGAGATTAGAGAGTACCTCATTCTTTCCTCTTCTCCTAAACTTTCTGGAGATGCTGTTAATTTTCCAGTACCTGCTAACATTCCTGGTTTGATGACTGTAGGGTCACTGTGCTCAGACAGCCAGCAAACATGTCTGACTTAAACCTGAAAGAGAATTATGGAGATTGTCGGGATGAAGACAAGACACCAGCTCCACCAATGTAAAGGAGCTCGATGGTGTCAAGTGAACCTGGACTTCATTGTCTAATTGCCTCCTAACATGTTGCACTGATGTATTAGAGCCCTAATGCAAAATTAACCCAAAGTATTGAGTCAGCAGCTTTTTTTTATATAATTTAATTTAGTAGTTTTCTGTGAAACAGAATTCTGGATTTTTGTCAGCCATAAGCCATCATCATCAAAATGAACAGAAATAAAAGCTTGAAATATACCACTCTATGTGTAATTAGTGTGCAATAAATCACATTTTTGTATTAAATTACTGAAATAAATATAACTTTAGTTTATCTATCAAGATGTGTCTATGAAATATCATGTTTGAATCATGAATCACTACTACAGGTCACCTCCTCAGCAGTCCTACATAATCCTATAAAGTCCAGGATGTTATTTAAGTATTTTCCAGTTGTGGATATTTATTGAAAAAGAGAAGTGTGTACGAAAATCTTTTGCTTTTCCAGATTTTATTCTCTCTTTTATTATAAATGTATTGAAACAAAATTTCTAAAGCATGTTGTGTTAACCATTGTTTTAATGCTACGTTTTAAATAAAAGATTGACACACACAGATTGTATTCATCCTTCTGTCAATCTGTCATTCCACCAGTCCATCCCATGCATTCATCCAACCTGTCATTATGTGGCCTTTTGTAGGTTCTGTGTTTAAAGTCTGAGCACTAATTGTATAAAATTCATAGTATAAATTAATATTTATACATGAATACTGACTCGAAAAGACGAATTATTGCTTTGAAATTTTAACTCAAAGGATGGAATTGTCTTGGAAATGTTACATTTTAACTGAACTATCCTCATGTCAACAGCAGAGGGCGGTACTGCTTTATCTCTCATCTCCGGGGTAGATTTGAAACATTTACCACCAAGATAAGAGAAATCGCCACCAGGGGGAGATACAATGGGTTTGAAAGTGAACATTGTGCACTAAAATAATGAATGTAGTTAAAGCAGTCATGGTAAGTTCAAGACCGGATAGAAATGAACAATAGTTGGAATATTCTCAGAAGAGTTCCTTCAGAATAAAAAATTGCATTTTTAAAAAAAAAAAATTTTTTTTTACCCTCTGCTGGAAAGAATCGTAAGAGTGAATCCTCCTTATCCTTCTGTGAATTATGAGACAGGAGAGTTCATGAACAGAGCTTACCTCAATATGATGGCCACACATAAAGAGGAATTTTTTTTTTTTTAAAAAATTGGATTTCTTAAATAAAGCACCCTGTAGATTTTCATCACACCTTAGCGATCAACTTAGGTTCAAAATATTGTTTTGTGAACAAGAATCAGACTGAGCGCTTGTTTTGTATTTAGCTTGATCTACATTAATTAACATTGTAAAGCCAAATCTTTGAAAACAACTAACAGAGAGGCAGTCCTTATTTGGCTTTGTAGCCTTTTAATATAATTTTAAATTAACTATGAGAACTAAGACCTGAAATATTACATTTTATTAAACCAGCAAAGCATAAACAACCCTGTTGTTTTGTCATTTATCAAAATATGGTGTTAGTTTTGGGTTACTTTGCAGTCAGCAGAACAATTGGCTCATACCAAGAAATTACATGAAATTGTGTGCTGAGGATGTGTTATGTAAAAATAAAGGTTTAATGTTAGAGTTTCCAACGAGAAAAGATCCATGTAATGAAACTACTCCGAGCTTGAAGTAGCACAATAAAACTCTTAAATGTGTTTGAAATGGAAATAAGGATTCATGATCTGTTTGGCTCCTCCTTTTAAATCAGCGGCAAATAACAGTTAATCTCAATATGGAGCCGTTTGGCTGACAAGCGGTCATGTGATCTCAGCCGAAGCAGTCAGCACTCTTAAACATGCACAAAAGTTTTTCCCTTAGTGGACCAAGGGAACACACACAGGAGAACGCATGAGGCTCCCGTCCTCCAGCTCCAAACTTCAAACTTCTCCGATCCGTCTCTATACGTCTCTCCACCGGCCCTGATGCGCATTTTTCTTTGACTGATGTCAACAATGCTTTTCCCTCCTTACTTTTTCTTTTAGAAAAGAGACTAACATATTCAACCATGGGGTCTCCCTCAGTCTCAGAGGAGAGAAAGATATCTGTGTGGGTCTGCCGAGAAGAGAAGCTGGTCCTCGGCTTGTCAAAGCGCAACACCTGCGCTGATGTCGTGAGAGTGCTCCTGGAGGAGCAGTGCGCGCAAACCGGCCTTTCCACGGCGGAGTCTTATTGCATCGTGGAGAAATGGAGGGGCTTCGAGAGAATTTTACCGAACAAAACCAAACTTTTAAAGCTGTGGCTCGCGTGGGGAGATGAACAGAAAAGTGTAAAGTTTCTGCTGGTGAAAACAGACGCCTCTTTGGAGAACCGCAGGGCTCGGAGCGCAGAGGCGCGTGTGGTGCCGAGCAAGCAGAGCCCCTGCGTCCCCAAAGGGTCTCCGAGGTCTAACATGGCCTGCATCTCACCGGAGAAACAGCGTCGGATTGTTAGGAAAGCTTTCAGAAAGTTGGAGAAGATCAACAGGAAGAGGACGCGGGCGGCGCACAGAGACGCATCCAGTGCAGAGAAGATGGAGACTTTGGTCCATCTTGTTGTGTCTCAGGACCACACAATCCGCCAGCAGGTTCAGAGGATTACAGAATTGGACTCAGAGATCGAAAGGTGTGAGGCAAAGGTGCATCTGGACAGAATTCAAAGACACGGTGTGAATTACGTGCAGAACACGTATCTGGTGGGCGCAGTTTATGTCCCAGCGCAGGAAGGAAAGGAACTTTACTCGAAAGAGACTTTTGCCAAACTTGAAGAGTATGCTCGGCAGTGCGAGGAGGTGCTGAAGCTACAAGAGGAGCTTTCGGAACAGGAGGCTCTGATAGAAACGATCACAACTCACATTCAGGAGGAGCTGAACCTCCGCTGGATGCAGCGCAGGAAGGAGGAGTTGCGCATCAAACGTTCCTCATCTCTCTCCTCCTCCCAGGCAGACTCAGCATCTCAAAGCGCGCAATTTATGGAGGAAGAGAGGATCAAAACGCAGCTAGATGCGAGTTTATACATCGGTCTGCGACTCAACGCGGATTTAGAGGCTATTAAGGGCGATTTAGAGCTGTCCCAGCAGATTGGCGCTGCCAGGGAGAAGGAAATGAGGGATTTGCTGGACAAAGTGAACAGTATGGACATGGAGGAGGAGGACGCCGATGAAAAGACGCGCCACGGGACAGATGACAAGGAGACCATGACTGACACTTTGGAAGGGGAAAGCGAGTGGGTGGAGCAAGCGAGAGGTCTGTCTAAAACAGAAAATGTGAACGATGACGACTCAGACACAGGCTTAAGTTCTCTGCACAGTCAGGACTCAGACGGCCTCCCAGTGTGGGAATCACTGGTTTGAGATCTTACAAGAAAAGTGGCTCATATAGAGACATTGTGTTCACAGTCTCAGGTAAAAACATCACTCAAGTCTATTTTTATATAATTGAGATATAGAGTAGAAGTCACAACAGTTATCATAGATCCACGATATTAAACTGGTTTGTTTAGATTTAGTTATGCTTAGAACTGAAAAAGAAATTGTTTTGATAATAAAAACTGTTTTAAAGCTTGAAAATATTGGAGTTTATTTCCTTTTCAACATGAGTTAGTTTGGGTGAAGGGATTGCATTAAATATGCCACAAAGAATGTGCAGCTAAAGCATATTTTCAAAAGGTCTGCCAGGATACACAATTCAGGAACAGCATAATGACACAGACAAAAAAGGCAGCAGTGTTTTGGATTTGTTTGCAGATGTCAAACAATGTCTTAGTTTTTTTGTGTTTTTTTTCATGACCTCTCACACAGAAATTTCTTTTGCCTGTGAATCCTGAAGTCATAATATCATCTAAAGCCAAAACAGAACTGCAGAGCTTTAGCAGAAGGTCAGTTCCACATCTGGACAGATAACAATGAAGCAGACATTCAACTTTCAGATGTGCTGCAACTTCTGAACTTAAAGCTCCATCAAAGCTGAACACATCCAACTATAATATTGATACAGGAACAGAAAAACGTTGCATTTTATCCATTAACATTCAAAAAGCTAAGGCTTTTGCTTTGTTTTAGAAACCAAAATAAAGAGATCACCTGTTCAAAAAGAGGCCATCTTCATTTTCAGTTAAAGATCATTGCGTTCCTTAACAAAACTTATACAATAAGTTTTGGTTGCTAAGGAAAGCTTATGACTGTAAATATACTGTGTCTAAATAAGGAGATTCTTCTTTTTCAAATAGTTTTGGTGACAATGGGTTTGTTTTGTGTTTTTTAGACACAGCTGTCATAACAAATAAAGCAACAAGAAACAAAGTTTCTGAGTTTTTTATTTGCATTTTTAAATTATAACATCAAATAATCAAATAAAATAGACTGAAGACAAACCACCGCTGCTGTCTTCAGCTGTAGGCAGAACTGAGGACTGAGACACTAAGTAAAAGCAGGCTGCTGGAATGTAATAAAAACATACATGTTTTGTAATTCACCTTGACTCATGGATACTTTTTGCTCACTGGATATCAAAGTGGAGTGTTTTCATGGGCCTTGTGAAGTTCAGCTAAATTATAATGGTTGTAATTTTAATTAAAATGACAAAAAATGCATAGAATGCTTGTTAAAATCTTCTGGGGCTAATGTGTTTGAAGAGAAGACGGTAAGAGCAACAAACCAGCAAAAGTCTACCCATCTTACTTCACTATAAAATGCTGTTAGTAATAACAGTGTATGGAAAATGGGTTAAATATGATCATTTCGTCTTCTTATGTTTAAAACTAAGGAAATCACTAATTCAGCCTTCAAATGTTTACTTTTTCATTTAATGTATGCTAAATGAAAAGAAGCTCATATTTGTTGATGAATCTCATGACAAACTCAGGATATTTCACCAAGATCAAATTCTCCCTGCCAAGTGTAACTTATAAACAGGACAGCATTAAACATATAAATATCCTCATATGATCAGAGAACAAAGAGCAAGAGACATGTATTAAGTTTCTGCTCTTGATGAACCCACCCATGCGCCTCTTTGTGACTGAATACACAATGAGACAAAAAAACACCAAAGTATACAATACTTCCTCCATCCCTGGAGTTGTATACTTATGGTAGTTAATAGGTGTATTGAAACACACTAAGCTGCAGGGGCAATAGAAGATGATCATAATCTTTTCTCAGCAGATACAGTGACTGATTCACGGAGGAAAAACAAATGAAGAAGCTGTTAAATTTAGAACTAGTGGAACAAAATATGGCATGAAATGATCTGTTCTAGTGATGTTTATTTGATATTTCGATTATGGCAACAAGTAGTCAACAGTTATATAACAAGATGATTTCTTAAAGAGTAAAGAAAACCAGGCAACATATATTGGGAATTTCAGCGGTTAAGTGTGTAAAATGAAACTAAGCTGAGCGAGTACATGTCACGAAAGACAATGATGGGAGTTGGTCAGTTATCTTTATTTGGAAGATTTTTTTATGAGAATTGATGAAGCATGTCATTCAAATCAGTGTTTGCCTCAGAACGCTTTGGTGGTGTTTTGTAACATCTGGAACAGGAAGTCTCTTTGGTGATGTCTTAAAAGCTTGGCACATCCAGCCACTGAGATTTCTGGTCAGTCCTTAAGATAGAACATCTCATTCAGGATGGACGGCTTTGGGTTGTTTACTGAAATCTCTTAAGTCTTAAAGATTAACAATCAGAGTGAGGACTTACAAAGAGCAGTTTTTGCACAGCTTTTTATGGCGTTATCCACCATTCCTTTAATTTAAACAAGAAAAACATTCTTTTCTTTAGATGTTTAGAAATTTAAACAAAGTCTGAAACCCATCTGCTCTTATTGACATGATTCCAGAGCCTCCTAGATGCTTGATTTAAATTATGAGTTCGTTCTTCCCCGTCTGATTGAAACATATTTCGGTAACACTTTATTTGATGGGTTGTGAATAAGACTGTCATGACACTGTCATAAACATGACATAACACCTGTCATGAACATGAGTAAGTCTTCATGAATAGTTATGACTGTTGTCATAAAGTGTCATTCGGTAAATCGTGACACTTTTAATACAAAGTTGACATTATTCAAAATGTTTTCATTATGACAACTTGACATTAACCAAGAAATCATGAACTGACATAAATTTGCTATAAACCCATCAAATAAAGTGTTACCCATCTTTCTGAAATAATTATATAAACAGACTATCCCTTCTCTGCAATGAAGTTTAGTACTTCCAAACATGTTTAGAGATCATCCATCGCAATCTATACGTTTTCAGTAGTCTACCCTTTCTCATGAGTGTACCAAATCAGCTTCAGGTTTTATTCTTGAACATATCACTTTAACAACCATAACCGAGAGCAACCTTAGTTTTCATTCTTGAATAATGTTTTAGCTAAAACTATCTATTGTTAGATTGGTTATTCAGCAGCAGGACATATTGTTGTAGATGGCTTCAAGTTCCTAATAGCAAAAGACAATGTCTTACTAAAGTTACAGCAAATATGCCGTAATATTGTCTTTAAAATAGATACGGTCATTCATCAGGTTGCTTCGTCCTGGATGTGTTTGCAGTGACTGGAGAAAATAAACAATTACTTATTACTTTTGCTTATAGATTTAATCATATTCAAGACGTCAGAAATATTCTGTTTCCAGAAATTAAAGAAAAACAAAACCCTGAATTTCCAACATTTTAGTGCAATTTAACCCTCTCAGGCTCAAATTAAGTTGTAGTTGCAGGAAAAATCTGATATTTGGTGAAAATGATCATATGGGGTAGTAATATACAATTCAGACTTTTTTTTTTTCACATGCAATTAATTCTGGGAAGCTGTTGCAAATATGCAACATCTGCCTGGAGAGGGTTAAAACCCTCACAGTAGAGATATAAGGGTGGACAAACTTGCACTTACAGTACATACACACAGGTTGTCTTAAGATTCTTTGTTCTTCGAATTTAGGGCAACATCAGTGCCAAAAAGGGGCTGGTGCCATATTACATGTAATGGGAGGGACAGCTTTCTTGTCGCTTGACAAACAGACGTCTCCTCTGTGCTCAACTCTCTTTTCACTTCTCACCGTGTTGCACTGAGGGACTCAAATTGATCTGACCTGATAGAAGAAACCTGTTATCTCACAAGACGGGATGTGACAGTGCATGCCGTGTTCTGAGAGAAAACAATTGCATATCACTTGCCTTTTTTTCAGGGGCCAAATCCATGGGGAAATTTTTAATAATGTGGAGTTTCCCTAAAGGTCTGAAGCTGAAAATGAAAAAACATCAGGAATCTGAAATATTCTTTTTTTAAAACCTTTTGCCAGACAAAGTAGACAAAAAGTTGGGAGGACATATTTAGTTGTTTCTAATTTGTTTAGTGATAAGATTTTTTTCATAATCATCCAGTCATACTGATGATGCATTTACTACAGCACAAAACTGCATGTATTCTGGGAAATTAGATCTTATCTCACAACAGCCAAATATGTCAATATTTTGTGCACATTTTATTCTAAAGTTTTGTTTTAATCAGGACATTTAGGCTGAAGGTTAAGAAACCATCTGCAAAGCCACTAAAGTATAATGTTTTTTTCAGCTCTTTCTTATAGACCATTGTTTTCTTTCAAATCTTTAGTTGATTTGAGCAATACCAGAAAATATTACCATGACTTTGTACACTTCTGATAGGTCAATTCACAATATCTGACTTAATGGAAGGTCCACCTGTGAATAACACCTCAAATATTCTGTTTAATTGAGAAAAGTAGAGAGAAAAATCACCCAAGATCAGCCAAGAGAATTGAGAACTCCCACAAGTCTGGTTCCTCCTGGGGTACAATTTCCAGACAAATGTTTATGTAGACATGTCACATGGGCTGGTCAAAGCAAAGTTTAAACATTTGGCCATAAAATCCCAGCTACATTTGTAGAAAAATGGAGTAAGTTTGAAAAAAAAAAAAAAGATTCATAGTGTGATGTACAGGGGCTGCAGCAACATGTTTTACAGGAGGGACTTATGGATTTCACAAAATCGGTGGTATCATATGGAAGAAAACATTTTGTGGGAATTAAGTAACATCTCAAGATGGGACTTTTGTTCTTAAGTTAAAGTAATGAAACCAAAATCAATTAAATACCTGTAAAATTATATAAAAAAACAGTTGGTGAAATCTAATCAGTACTTCCTGAAAATATAATTTAAGAACATGTTTCTACTGTTTGATATTGGACTTCTACATCCACTTCAAATGTCACATTTACTGAATCTCATCTATTGTAAAATTCACATGAACACTACTTCAATCTTCATCAGAAATATTAAGTAGGAAAAGAAATCACCTTGCCAAATTGATTAAGCAGAAATATCTTATTTTTTTCTGATTTCAAAGCAAATTCCTAGCATTCAGGAAAAGAAATGACCATCTTTTAATGGCACCAAGTTGTCAGTGTTCCCTAATCCCTGGAATGTGTCACTTTGTGTTCCTGTCGGCCTTTGTTCAGACTCACCAAGAGATCCGGCATGAAGCCACTAATGAAGGTTTCGACTTGAGAGTCAGGACCTCAATACCGGTGCTGAGGTGAAAGCCATTTGGAGAGCAGTCGCCCTGCTGCTAGCAGACCGAGGCCACCAGTGTGCTCTCATTAGACCCTATTGTGCTGGTGGCAGGTGTGTTAATCCTGTAAGGCTGTGTGGTGACCTCGCCTGTGGGGTACTGTACAGTCTCTTTCCGAGCCACTCAATGCCTGTCACCTCCTGTTGAAGCAACTCTGTCAGCAGCATCCTCGTTACTTTCCAATAACTTCTTAATTTACAGGTAGTGCAGAGTCAAAAGGGTAGAAAAATATTTTGCTATTCTTTGCTTTTCCATCCTCTGCAAACACAATGGAGGTCACTTACGACTATCAGACATATAAAGTCTTGTTTTACCTTTTCCTAAAACATTAACCCACACTCTTTAATTGTCGACTGCACGATTTCACGGGTGTGACTTAAAAATCAGTTACAGAAAAAAAAACTAAAAAACCTGGAGCGGTCTGGGTGTATCTCAAGTTCATTGACTGTCTTCTTTATAAAAACTAAATGGAGGCTGCTATAGGCAAAAATCCCCATATCCTTTCAGCAGAACAAACACTGCAACCCTTGTTGGCATTCTCCTTTCTTGTTATCAAATTGCAACGTTTGGTGTCATGTTTAACAGACACAAATTCTGTGCAGGACTTTTTGGGTCAAACAATTTGTCAACATATTCACTCTGATCGTTGCAGGGTAAAATACAGTATCTCTAATTTGTGGTATCAAATTTATTTTATTTTGTTTTGACTTCATCTGCAGGTTGGTTCTCTTAAGAGATAGTTTTTCCCAATCCCCTTCAAAACACTCTGAAATGGCAGCAAAAGATTTTGACACCCAAGAGTTGATTGTTCTGTGATAGTTTGCGATTCAGTGGAACGGTGAACCAGCATGCAAATAGTTGATTTTAAGAGTGCAGCATTTAAATTGGTAAATGTTTAAATGAAAATTAGGTTCAAAATCAAACCCGTTCATCAAGCTGGGAAGTGTTAAAAACCCAATTCCAAGTAACCTTAAGTCCATCATTCTACAATGACAAAGAATATTTATAAGAGGAACAACTGCTTCTAGCTGTTGGCATAATGGCTGCTTATATGTACTCTACACAACCCAATAGTCATTTTTTTTTAAAACAAACTTCTCTCCCTCTATATTCCCATTATGATGCTGGAAATCTGTTAAAGAAGGAGAAATTCCCAGAGCTGCACTCAAAGAGCCAACATTTTAAAATACAAGCATGTTGCTAATCAAGACTACTTCTAGATTTTGTAAAAATAAACTAAACCTTGTAAGGATAGAAAAAAAAAAGAATTTATATTAATATTTTCCTAATGTAATTCCTTGTAATATGCCCAAGTTTTTATCTGAAAAAAGCGTGCAAGTTAAATGGAGTAAGGATTGCCTGAGAAAATCTGAAACTTTGTGAAAATATAATTTTTGCATTTGGAGTTGTTTTTGTTTATGCGTAAAGTTTGAGAGACAAATGCTCAAAAATGTTGAGATACTGATTCCTATTAGAAGACAGACACGTAGTAAGTGAGAAATAATCGCCATGGAGAGCAGGAGAGCACTCATCACACTTAAGTGGAAGTCTGACCTATTGAAGGTGGGGCCTTATTGTGGAGTGTTGTTGTGGAAACCAGTCGTCTGGGACCAGGCAGTGTGGGAAACTAGATACTACAAGGAATCTTGATCCCTGCAAGGAATCTGGTGCTTGAAAGACTAAACTTTAATAAGGAAGGAATTATATGCTTTGAATATTTTCTTTTGGCGTTTGCTTTTTCTTAATTCTTCAGAAATTCACTTAAGCCATGACAAGATATAAAATATAGTTTATGTCAAGGAAGAGCTTCTGTAATTTGAAGGTTTTGCAAAACCATTTTGAAAAAAAACTATTTACATATTCTGAATATAAGCTTTTGTCCAATTAAAATAGTAAGTCCAGAGTAAGACAAGCTGGACGTTTACATGGCCGGATTAAAGAATGTCTAAATCTTCATTAGTATGTAGATGGAAAGCCAAGAAATTTGGTGGGGATGAGGGATTAAGTGAAATTTGGGTGACATGGTAAGAAAGGAATTATGTGGTAACTGTCTTAATTTGAATACATAAAAAAAAATGATGTTCAGAGAGTCAATTCATTTGGATTGAGAGCTTTTTTCTTAAGATATTATACAATTTTTAAAGGAAAGCTTTGGAGTCAAGCAGCAGTCGACTGTGCTGAGTCACAAACCAGTATTTGTAGCAGCGCTTGCCACAGGAAGTCAGAAAAACTCATTCCTGGGAGACGGGATTGATTACAGTTCATTTGGTGTGTATGATAACCACTTACGTATAATTGTTGTTGACAATCAGCAGAACACAAAACAGGACAAATGTTCCTTTTTAAATGATTCATGCACCGCCAGCAAGACTATAAAAAGCATGTACACTACTGCAGTGATGAAGGAATATGTCCATAAAGTTTAATTGTCGTGTGGGCATTCTCAGGTCAGATTGGAGTTATGGTCTCTCAAACATAATCTGGGTCTGCCTCAGGTTCTTCCAGTGAGACTCTGGGGAAACCATGCTCTTAAACACCAGCAGAGAGCATGATGACAAAGCAGATGAAGTATTCTGCAGGAATAGAGATGTGTGAAATCCAAAACAGGAAAAAAAAAATTCAAAAGGCTATGAGCCACTATGAAGACAAACACATTCAGTTCTCTGGTTTGTTATGACTAGAATCTGATCAGATAAATAATATTTTCCTTCTCTGTGGTTCAGCAGCTTCACAGTTTCCATTGTGACTTCATTTAATCATCACTGGAAGAAACTGCAAAACGCAAACATGTACACGTACAAGAATTTTAAATAAGTTCTTCTGTTTGTTAATCCCCCATAACCCCTAAGTGAGTCAATCTTTATTAGTTAATACATAGTGCAATACAAAAACCACTGGAAACAAAAGCGTTCCAGTTTGCTTCCAACATCATAAAACCTGAGCCAAAGTCGTCTGTGTTACAATCAAGCCATTAGTGTTACAATCAAGCTAAGAGTACTTTTCTTCTTAAATTACGTTTGCGTGACTCTTGACCGTTTGTGTTGTTTCCCTCTCTGGTTTCACATTGTACAGCTTTTTTGTTTTTGCTCTTTCCGCTTCTTCTCAAGATTACAAATTGTGTGTCGCAGATGTAAGAGTCACAAAAAGTACATGAGATACATTATATCCCTTTTGATGCTAATCATTAAAGACAAAAATGATAACCTAAAATAACTTACAACAGCTCCCCTGCGACAGACTGGCGACCTGTCCAGGGTGTACCCCGCCTCTCGCCCAGAACATTAGCTGGAGATAGACACCAGCACCTCCCGACCCCACTAGGGACAAGGGTGTAAAGAGAATAGATGGATGGATGGAACTTACAACAGCATCTACCAGTTTTATCCAAATCTTTGAATATCTGAGAAAATCTTGGATAGAAAATCCAAGATTTTCTATCTTGGATTTTTACACTGTATTGGCAATACAGTGTGAATGGATGCATTAGCAGATGGGATTTTTTTAGCCATAAAGAAAATAAATCTAGATATTTTAATTTACAATATTTCATTGCTTAATGGGCTGCATGCTGAGACAGAGGTTAGCACTACTGCATTGCAACAAGAAAGTCCTGAGTTCAAATCTTTTTGCCTGGAGTTCTGGAGTTTGCATATTTTCCTCAAACAAGCTTTTATTCTCCATGGGTACCACAGCTTCTTCCCACAGTCCAAAAGGAAGTAAATTAGGCTAATGGGTTACACTGACTTGTCATTTGGCGCAAGTGTACACAGATGGTTGTTTGTCCTGTATGATTCTGTAATGGACTGGCGGCCTGTCCAGGGTGTAGCTCGTCTCTCGCTCAATGATAGCTGGAAATAGGCACCTCCCCTGTGTATAGACAATGGATGGATGATGTTTCAAATTTGATGGTGTGAAACTTTTATGGTTTGTAATTATCATGTTCTTAGGGCATAGATGAAAATGATAAATTGAGAAATGGCAAAAAAAAAAAAAAAACATGGACACCATAGCAGATTAAATCACAGATGAAACTTCCATTGTTTGTTTCAAGGCTTTTAAAACCACCCACAGTGTCTAAAATTAAATTCCGCACGTTGTGATGTGCCGTATCGACATCTAATCCTGCAAAAAAGCAGATGGTTAGAGGCAAGCAAAGTCTAAAGTTCCATGTTCGCATTTCTTTGGCTGAATTATATTAAATTAGAAGACACCAGTGTCTGTCCTCAGCCAGCTGTTGACAGAATGAGAGGTTGCATTTGATGTTCAGATATTTCTTTGTATCCATTTTAAAGCTTAAGCTGTTATTCCTAACTAAATATTTTCACCACACTAATGGATAAAAAGTTCGGCTTAAGCATTAATTGTTTAAATTACCAAGTTTCTACAGCAAAAAAAAAAAAAAAAGACCTTAATGCAGTATTTGCAAAATTAATTTAGATTAATGTAATCTAACTGTGTGAGTTTGTCACATGCTGAGGAAATGAGTTCAAACTACCTGACTCAGGTGTGCTTCTGTAATTATAAAATGAAAACTATAACAGTGTCATTAACTCTAAATAACAAACTTGCATTCAACACTTGAAATGGGTTTCTAAATGCCATTTTCTTTTAGTTTGTTTCACAGGTTGCCGTGACAATTTCCACAAAAATCGAACTATATTACTGTAATGTGTGAAAAATATTGTAACATAAAAATAAGAAAAAACATTTTAATCTGAAACAGAAGTTGTAAAGAGTTTATAAATGTGTTGGGTACAAGTTCCCATAGAGGTACATTATTTCCAGCTCTGACACCTGCTAATGAATTCTGGATGAATTTTTTGTTTTTGTTTGCTTCAAAACCTAAAAAGTAAAAAATGTGGTTCCTAATTTATCCACAAAGCATACAACAACTGTACATGCTGTCTTTGTTCAAGGAGTCGTGTACTTTTTCAGGTTTTTGTGGCTCCAGATAATTTTTGACCAGAAACTGGAGAAAAAAAAATTGCTATTAGGATTGAAAAGCTGCTGACTCCTGGGGAAGACAGACTGTTTGAATGTTACACCATTTATATAGAATTTTATATAGAAATTTTGTCTACACTATTGAAAATAAAATCCTTAAATAGACCCCTAAAACATACATAACTCACTGTATAATTAAACAAACAATACACATTTAAACCTGTGATAAAATGAATCTTTTTTGTGGACTTTTATTATAAATCAGTTATTCTCTACTGCCCACATGTGGTGAAAAGAAGTTATAGCGACTCATGAAATATCTTCTTATGAGAGCTGGTTTCAACATTCAACAATTTCAACATTTCTTTTAGTTTGTTTCACAGGTTGCCGTGACAATTTCCACAAAAATCGAACTATATTACTGTAATGTGTGAAAAATATTGTAACATAAAAATAAGAAAAAACATTTTAATCTGAAACAGAAGTTGTAAAGAGTTTATAAATGTGTTGGGTACAAGTTCCCATAGAGGTACATTATTTCCAGCTCTGACACCTGCTAATGAATTCTGGATGAATTTTTT